>JARGYV010078041.1:0-10157 GCA_029532675.1 Ornithodoros moubata | reverse complement strand
GTACTCGTGCGTAGCAGCAAACGCTCATAAAGCCACACAGCGCTGCGCATTTTCCTGACGAAGACAGCGTAATGAAATGCATTGGGCTCTGGTCGTTGAAAATATCTCTTTTTACCTGAACGGTAAAAGCGATTAGGGAGTGCAGGGAAGGTGCAGTCAGGTTCCGGTACAAAGCCGAATTGATTACGTGTACAATCGAGAAAATGCGGACTCGGATACGGCGCAATACTGAGAATTGTACCAGCCTGAACACTGAGTCTTTGCTACGGTGTGACAAAAGAAGTCAATTTTCAATTCTCATTCAGTACTACCTGACGGAAACTTTTCGATAGTCTTTCGGCGTTTGGGATCGATAAGGAAGAATTGACGTGGTTTGACTTCCACAGAAGCAGAAGCCCACATCACCAGTCACGATCACGGGAAATGTGCAATACGAGTTCTATATTTTAAGGGTGTGCGATGTCGATTACGACACAGCGGTGGATAAGGAAGACCTTTTGTATAGGTGGGGACAGGGTAGAACTGGTTCCTTGCTCGCCATAAACACGTCTCTCCTCTCGTCAAGAGGAAACGAACTTTCTCTCCTGCCTCAGGCTGAATAATCGGAACGTGTTGCCCTAAGCTTCTTTTTCTATCTCCTCTGACGATGACCGACGTCCACTACACCGACTGACCTCCCTAGTACCCGTAGCAAGCACGCAAGCTTTAGGCTGACGTGCTGTAGTGCTCTTTCACTGATGCCGTCGCAAATCCTGTTGCGTGATTCCTGCGCTTTCTCTTTTCGTCGTTTCACGAGATGCACGAACGAAACGACCGTGTTCCTGGATCTCATGGTATACCTGACAGAAAATATTGCTTTGCGGGAGAGCCTGCGTTCTCGGGACTGTGAAGTTCATGGCAATCTGTCTAGCGTACAGGACCCATTGGAATGACACGAGTTTTGCAGCGTATACCCCAACTCTTCCGCTCTCAAAGGTGGGGTAATCTTTACTGGGCGACCGTTTGAAGAACGAACTACGTTTACGAAAGCAGTGTTGCAGACGCTAAGGACCTCTTGCTAACACTTTTTCACTCTGCTGACGTTACTGCGTCCGCCTTGTCACCAGTACCTCACAGCCTTTTGTAAAGTCTCCATCCGAAGTGCGTAGCAGAACCAAAGTCAAAAGCAGAGTTTCTTTTTTCTTTTTGTTTTCATGGATTAATTAGGGTAACCATATAACTGTACGAGATATCACACTACGTATCTTTCTATGGGCAAGTCAGTCTATTCTTACTAGTTTAATTTTATTTTATTGATTTTATTTATTGATTTTTAGTTTACTTACGGTGAAGCCCTGCCCTAGCAGCACAATATACTTAAAGTCGGGTGCATTAGGGGTGATCGTCAGGTGTCTTATCTGTTTGTGGCTGCTTCTCTGGCGTGCTACGAATCACATAAGCAACGTTGATCGACCCGTCTACCCATATTGCACCCGACTTTCGGTACATTGTGCTGCCTGGGTACGCGCGGTCAAAGTGAGCCAAGGGCATTTCACACAATCGCTGCAGTTTCTTATCCGTTGAATCTGGACCTCCACTACGCCCTGTACGTCTGCACTATATCTAATTTACTGCCTTTGATACACTGTTATTCTCTTTAAGGTATAATACCCGCGAGGAAAGTACGCTTATTTCAGTGGGAAACGCATATGTTTAATTACTTGGATTTGACCCACATGCCCCTAGTCACTAGGATTCCAAACAAAAAATAAAAGGAAGAGGAAAGAAAGCGAAATAAAAAGGCAACGTCTCACAGTCTCCTTTATGCAGGCGAGCACTATCCTGTTGCAACCTTCGCGCATTATTTAACGACGAAAAGAAACCTCATCTCTTGCTATGCATTCTCCTCTTATGACATCCCTGCCCAGACTGGCACAAAAACACTCTTATGAATACTATCCCTTTCATATGCGCGGTCTATAGCCACCGTCGCCGCTTCGTTTGTCCGTAAGCACCATCCAAAGGGGCTGCATCAAAGTCCCAGGTTCATTAAAGGAAGAGCCCATCCTGCCGATAACCACCGTCGGCTCCTCCACGAGCGTTTCTTTTGCCTCCTCTGTCCTTCCTCCGCATCAATTACTCAGCTCCGCAAACTCAGATGGAATCTTCACTCCGAGGTCATTTCACCTGCCTGCAATTGTTATGCAATCGACGTCCTATAGAAATGGCGGTCCGGCCTTCGCCATCCAAAATCCTCGTCGTCTTAAGTAATTTTTTTCCCCTGCATGTGGGCATCATTCTTGAATCTGTTTGGCAACAGCTCAAAGGTTAAGCCTCTGGGCCGTATAGGGGAATGCCGCGCATCGTCCTGTACACCACGTGGATATAATGCCAGCTGTGTTTTTTTTTCATTCGCGTCGTTGCGCGTAATATATTTGGAGCCTTGGCAAGGCCCGCTTGACGACTATTTGCCATTGACGTGCCAAGTTTGATGCCTTGATAAGAAGGTTTGCCTCTCGAGAAACAGTTGTTCTTGTGTTGTGAGGTAGAGGAAAAGTGTTCACAGCTGTCGGAGTCAATGTCAACGCCTGCTTGCGGTCGCCGGTAGGCTGATAGCAGTGATATGGATGTAAACACAAGGATTTGAGTAGGATTTTCATCTCGGTTGCTTTTCAGCGCATAGGATAAAGGAGTGAGCAACCCCTCTTCTCTTTGTCGCTTACTCGATGAAGAAAAATTGATGACATAATTACCATAGCCCCACCGCAAGTTTAGAGGCAGATATTGGTTGCCGTGTGATAATTTAGGAGCTGTATTGAAACCCCTTAAAAACACCACGGACCAACCACGACTTGGACTTTCTCGCTCCCTTCCTCCTCCCCAGTCGGGCAAGTAACCCAGAAGGATGGCGGGCCGGTGGAAAAATGATCAATGGCGGTCAGCAAGCTATACAACAGTGCCCACCGGCTGGTGAGAAAATCTTCCACGTGTTGCACGCGTAAAAGCTGACGTTTTTAACTTAGTGAACACTGTGACCAAGCAGCCATCACGAAGTCACCAGTCGGCATGTAAATATCGGAACGCGGAAAAGAGAATTTCACACAGTAGTATGACGCCGTGTTGAGGGCGGCACGTAAGGGTGAAAGTGTGACAGGAAAATATGCCGATAGTGCATAATGTGGATGGAAGGGGGAAGTATTCGTCACGACTACTTCACCACTTGCACTTTTTTTATTTTCCTTCTTCTGTGGGGGCGTGTATCCCTAGGCCTTTGAGGGTGTCACTTACCTGGCACAGATGACCCACTCCGCGAGAAGTGTTGGAAGACTGCTCTCCGGAAGCGCAGGGGAGTTGGCTATTGCTCAGCAAATAATTGCTTAAGCGTAAGCTCTAACCAGCAGAACCCGCATGGGAGCTTATAGAGTGGAGAGTTGCTGATGGGCTGAATGACTGCAGAAAAAGAAAAAAATGTAAGATAAAGGAGTAATTCTCGCATCGATTGTTGTATCTTTCTGAGCTTGTTCACAGGAGATATGGTTTGCAATGGTTCACGACTGATTTGTATTACTACTTCGATTAATTGACTATAGTAAGGAAATTTTATTACTTTTCTGATAGCGAGAAAGTGATGGACACTCTGCAACATGGGTACCAGGTTACAGAATGGCAGGCGAAGCAGGTCAACAAAGACCGATGACTATACGTACTCTCGTGTGATAAACGATCCATTTACAGTGTACAATTTCCTTTTAATCGTCATTAAAGGATACAGGGCGTGATTTAATAATGTCTCGCCGCTTTATTCGTGCCATGGCTTTGCTCAATCCAGTTTTCTTACGTCATTGCCGTCGATATACACTATCATATACGCTCCGTAGTGTTCACAGCTTTTTGCGAAGCTCTACGTTGATGAAGTGACTCGCTTCAACAGTTAGATGGTACCAAGAATATCCTCCGTCACGCTCCATTGTTTCCCTCATAAAAAGAAGGGCGACACACTGAACTCTGTAAAATATCCCGTGTCATTGTACTGTGTCCGAAAACTTAAGGGACATTCTCTTCCCATGGCCCACGCGTTATCGAACGTTAACATTCTAAAGAGGTCTTCTGTTTCCTCATTCATACCTAAAGTTTAAGGGGCCAAGGGAAATTCCCAGACAGCCTGTGGGGGATATAATGATAATCTATCTTATTCCACTGTCGTCTGTTCCGGCCGTCGTCTATATGTGACGCCCATGAAGTATAGTATACGATATATATTATAGTTCAACGTAATGATATCTCCATTGTCTGTTTCATGTACACGCTGCGTTCCATCTGAGCAATTGTAACGGTATGCTCTGAAATGAAAGGTTAATGTGACACGATAGGACTTAATAAGGTCAATCACCCCGTGTCACTCTTTTCTATAATGGCATGATAACTCTTAAGTTGCTCTCCGTGGTAGAGGGAGACATTATATGAGATTTGAAAGATAACAGCCGCTAACAGCCGCTAAAAGAGAGAGAGAGAGAGAAAAAAGGTATGAAACGATAAGTATATATACTTAAGAGCATGACGAGACTGAACGTTTTTTGTTTGCCAAAGAGCAAATTATTCTTTCCATAGAAACAATAGTGAACAATAGTGATTTTGTGGCAATCAAAGAACGGAAAAAATAAGTACACTTTGAGTTCTTAGACAACTTTTTCAGGCTAAAGACTGTGTCTCACCTCTTGCTTTCCAGCACCTGCTGCAATCTTCGTGTTTATTTGTTTCTGTGTGTTGGGTGTCGCCAACCGCGAAGATGGAAACGTATTTCAGTGTCTACGTCCACGGTACTAATAAAACACAAGGCACTGACTGGAGATCTGTCCTCATAGTTAATTAGCATAATTAGCATGCAGTACACAGTCCAGTAGCTCGAAGTGCTGACACGTAACGGGTGTCTTCCTATGATGCGGATCGTAAGAATGCTGCAGGAAAGTAGGCCACACCGCTCTTTAATCCCTCCTATATATAGGCATAACGACCTCGACAATAAAGCTTCGTTAAGGTGAAATTCTTCATACGAATTATCGGGCTCTTTGATGACTTCGTTGTCCACTGTACGCTTAAGACAAACTCTGGTCCTCACACTTCATTTCCTACCATTCTTACTTCACATTCCTACACTGTGGTGTCGCTTATGGTCACAGTTGTCTAGCGACGTTGCCCTACCGATTATCATTATCATCAACACTTCATTTAAGTCGTGTCTTCGTACAAAATCTGTAAAGCGACTGTGACCAAATACTTTTTCGCAAAGTTTCTGGCAAATTGGATTGATCCATCCCATACATGGAATATACAAAGCTGCTGTGTGGTGCTGAATTCGGTGGCGAGTCTGCGATGTTCGTAGCTCCACGAAACGTTGCCTCCCTTTCTGTGTTCCGCCCATCGAGAATATAGACAATGGATTCGTTGCGTTGAGTTATGGCGGTCCTTCGGTGACCTCTTTCTCATGAAATAGCTCTGGGCTCGTTCCGCTTTTCTCTCTTTAGTTTTAGGAAATAAAAAATGGACCACTGTATGCCGAACAGAATGCGCTGTATGTCCCGATCATCGTATTTCACACATCGTGTAAGCCTCATATTGGGTAGAACGGATAGAGCTTGAGCGTGCCACGTTCCTCTGAACTTGTCACTTCTGACAGGCACTTGTCATAGTTTATCTGTGGTGCCGGACGACGTTACTCGACTTCCGCTTTATTTGATTTTTCATTCTTCTTCTTCCTTGACGCGTCTTTGGTGTTGTGTGAAGTGCTTGTGAGGGTGTGCCTTCCAAACCGCAATCCGCTTGTGCGTTTGAAACAGCTCTTTTTTTTAAAGAAATTGTACTTGTAATTGTACTTGAAATTGTACTTGGGTAAAACTGGCGCACCTTCAGTCTTCGTCTAGACATTTTCGCGGACTCCATTACATTTCGCTCCACCCCTTTTGGCGGTTCCTCTCAGAAAGAGCAGCTTACTGTACTTCGTGCTTGTTGTCCGTTCGCTGCAACCCTCTGTAGCTGTTCACCGCCGCGTAGGCACGTGCTGTTGGTGATTACCTGGAAATAAATAAATAAAAATGAAGCTGCCCACTGTATCAGACGATCACCCAGGTCATGTGGTACTTTTGTCTCGGGAGGACTGCTTTACTGCCACTATTATATGCAGGATGTTAAGGAATGTCAGGTGAATATCCCAAGTTTTATCGTTTCGGGTTTACAATGCTTGACTTAGATCTACAATGGTCGACAACACTGGCGTACAGGAGCGCACCGCTTCACGCTATCAAACGAGAATGTAACAGGCGGGAACGCATCAGACGGGAATTAGTGGGACGACTAACGGGAACGTTATGGACACACAGTTGTGGGTATACTTGCATTTTTGGCGGAATTTACGAAATGGACAGGCTTTTACTAGTAGGTACATAGGCATATTAATGTTTTACTGAAACTGAAAAAAAAAGTTAAAGAATTTCAGTTCATTAATTACTAAGTACGTACGAACTGTGACTAATAAAACGTCGACAATGCCGTGTAAGGCACATATCCAAATGACGTGTGCTGATTTCATTTTATGAATAAAAATCTGCAATCAGATCTTGTGATTGCGTACAACTACCTCGGTTCATCCTGTCCACATGTTCAATGAAATCTCCAGTTCCTCTATGCGCACTACATACAAATATTACGTGTACATCCGTAATCTATGTATACATTATGTCCCCAAAATGATGGCGTATGTTCACAGTTATATGTTATCATAGGTTAGGGACTGCGCAGTACGCCCTTTTCTAGTTGTTCCTGTGCACGTAGTAAGAATGAAGAGCGACCGTTTTTACTTTGAATGCAAATGACACAAGACGCATCTACATAATCGCACCGAGACCCATTTTATTCATGCTCGAAATTTCCCTCTAGAAATGCTTTAGTTGTTCTTTGTCTCTTGCTCTTCTTCTTCTTCCTTCACCTGTCTGGCTCTCTCGTACACTACTTCTTCCTCCTTTTATTTCTTTGAGACGCAATCTACATGTAATGAACAAGGGCAACAGCATTAATACCAAGTGCTGTCTTCGCGAATAGTCCTGACATATTCGATGAAGGTGGGTGCCACCATGTAACCTAATATTAAGCAAATGCATCAGCTGCGAAATGGTATTCCTCCGTGCAAAACGCGCCCATGACGGTGGAGGTCATGGAATCGAATCCTACACAGCTGGCTGTACTGGAACGGCTTTGTCCTTATGATTAAAGGTTCTCTTTGAAACGGGCCTAGGAGTCTCCGTCGGAAGTAGCAGAATCGTCTGATGACACATTCAGCCTCTCCCTGTTCTTTTCTGTGTACCAACAGACGCCGGCATTTCCCCGTTCACCACACATGTCAGTATACCGGAGACACACCGGTAACATCCGGTGTGTCTGCAAAGATGAACATATCACAATGACGCCGAAACCGTGACGGTGGGCAACCAGACGGGGCTTTGAAGGATGCATACGTGGAAGCCAGAAAAAGGGTGACGCTACTGCCTTGTCTTCTTCTAGGTCCGTCTTTTTTAAGTCATGCGTCGCTGGGCGTGCGACAAAGGCAAGAGAAGAACGTTGATGGATGTCAAGTTTATTGTGGTGGGCTCAGGTAGAACCAGTGTTACTCCTAAACAACTTTAACTAAGCCCTTCCGCCTGCGACACAAGTGGAGGTGAACATGGGCGGGTTTTATCTATACTTGTGGTGACGCCATCCAGTATCTCATGCACCCAGGTAGTGAAAGATACAGCGTTATGAAAAGGCGGAGTCAAAGAAACGAACACGAAATAAGTACTCGCGTGTTCGCCTTACTTATATACTGCATTTTACGGCAGAGTAAGGAAAGCTAGCGAACAAGAAAGAAATTTATCTTTCAAGGCTTTTCGAAGTAGGAATTGCCAGAGTGTGCAAGCGTAGTTGTACAAGGACACGACATTTCATGGTCTCGTGCGTCGCACATTTACAATATAATTGTACGTGTCTCGTATTACAATGCCAGGTTGTCAGGAGATGCACAGATAGTGGAACACCCTGTTATACGTGCACTGCACGCCTATACGTAACCACAATCGTCCCTCAAGAATGGCATGCGCGTGTTCTCTTCGTCCCACTAACACAAGACTCTCCAACAACAGCACGCCCAGCAACCGGGTCATAGCATCCGGAACTGTACTTTGTCGATTACAAAAACGTGCTACAAAATTATGTCCCGTGTATTGACGCAGTGGTGGGAGACTGTACGAGAGGAAACGTATACGATGTGTATTGATATTTCACCGGAAGAACCGTCCATTAGACAACGCGCAACCTTCAATCGCTGGTCAGTGGACATACAGTTCCTCCATGTACGGGCAGAAAATGAGCTATGTACGCATATAAAAGATAGTGCACTGTTGTAAATGGTGTGCGAGACAATTACCCTGATGTCTAGAGGGAACCCCTTTCCATCGTCGCCTATCACGAAGTGTATTCCTGACAGCTTACGTGGTCTGTCTTTTTTGAACGAACTCTCGAACGCCATGAGATAATTTGCAAGTGGGAAGTGGGATACGCCCGTCTCGGCACATATTCCCTTTCCTCTTTTTTTTTTTTTTTCATTGCTTGTCACTTTTATTGACCCTTACCTTCTGCCTTTCATGCCATCCTTGGTAATATTATTGAGCGGCGAACTAAAAACCTGTGTCGGAAACTTTAACCGTCACAATAAAATGTTATGAATGTCCCGTTGACGAGAGCAGAATAGTAGATGAATTCCTGGTTCGAGGATGTCAAAGGTTTGAAATGCCAAGTAATTCTTTATTTCTCAACCTACTGGCAAGTATTTCGTGCCTATAGGTGACAGGTACGCGACACGTGCGAGCATGACGTATCAGCGCAAACAATACGTGCTACGGAATTCTCATCCGCACTTTGTGCTGCCGGGTCGTGTAACCGTACGAGGTTACTGTACGGTTCGCTTACTTTGACGCAGACCTATTGACGTCCGACGGCTGATTTTGAAGCGCATTGCATGAGCTAGTCGATCTCGTCGTCCATTGAGTGACGACACGGCAAGCAAAAAGCAACGCTTCTTTCTCCCAGCTGCTACCCTACCTGGTATGCTACGCGCGCCCAGGTCACGCTTTCCTGGCACTCATATGGTCACCATTACCTTTCCGTCTCACACTTTTCCTATAAACATAAACATCTCTCACACAAAGGCATTATATCTTACCCACAATCTGTGATGCAGGGATACTGACCTATATCTTCCTTTTTCAGAGCTGATTCCATCATCATCGTTTCGCGTTCGCTGAATCTCATTTTGATATCTTTCTCGTATTTTTTATCTCAGGGACCTTCCAGCGCAAACCCATATCTCCTGTAGTCTCCTTTCTTTGTCCTCGAGGTAGACATTGTCTCTGACGCTGGTGTCGTGCCTTTTACCAGCTATGTGGACATAGGTTTCTGTGCCCGATACAGATTGATGGCGTGACCTAGTAAAAATTCGCTCTGACTTCCCAGGAGGAAAAAAGAAAAAGTAATAGTTTTATCTTCGCGGTGCGTGAGAATCGTGTTGATGGGGCCTTCCTGCAACCATGTTTGCAATTTATTATGCATCTCCCATCAGACTACTTGAAACAATGACAATAATAGCGGTAACGTGCGCTTCACCGGGACCAGCATTTGGGTATAATTTTCACAAGGGGGAGAAGTGCTCATACGTGAGCATATCTGCCCGTTGATTCTAATCATTTTTTAAGGCGGAGATGGGGTGGGGGGGGGGGAGAGATTGTAGGTAAGTTCAGAGCTGAACGCTAAACTATTAGACGTGAGGCGTGTTGGTTGTCATATATTAGACATTGCGGTGAATCTCACTTCGTTACTCATTCCATAGATTTACCAGTCACTGAACATTCATGGAACATTCCTGGCAACTTGGCACTTTGCGCAGGCGTTTCAGCGTTTCGTTTGTACCATTAACTTTGTCTGTCTGTCTGGCATAAAAGAAAAAAGTATGTTGTGAAAAAAGAAGGGTGTGAGGCTGTATAGCCCTGAGTTCATCGAACAGCCGCAGTATGGGCGTTCTGTATATGTATGGTAATGGTGAAACAAGCCGACGTCAACAACCGCTAAAAAAACAAGGAACGGAAAGAGAGAAAGAG
>JARGYV010077922.1:0-11571 GCA_029532675.1 Ornithodoros moubata | reverse complement strand
TCATCCAAGCACACATCTCACCATCAGTTGCGTGCGGAGAATGTGGTGATGTGTAGGGTGTCGCTACATCTCATAATCTTCAAACCCACTGCACATTGTTCTTAAGGGCTTCTTTTCTTCCTGCCTTCAGCTCAATCGATGAAGGCGATGAAAGCCAACGGGCCGATGTGCGGCACTGGTACGATGGGCCGTCCTTCCAGTCAGCGTTACGTGGATATGGACCACAGATTTGGACCTCGAACTCCTCGCCACGTAGACGCCGAACGCGGAGGTGGATCCCGTCCTCTTCTCCCGTCTTCGCAGATCCCGCAGTACCCAGCGCCATACGCGACGCTACCTCTACGAGCTCCTATGGAGGAGTCTCCTGGCGGGCGGTTGTGTCGTAGCGCCAAGGGAGCCTCGCTCTCCCAGGTACGTGTCCTGCAGGCGCCGCCACCTTGGCAAGATCAGCGTTCGGGGTTGTGGTGCGACATCTGGGCGTCTATGACGCTGACGGCTGGCGGGAGTGTGCGATTGAGTAAGGCCCCCACCCTGCTTTCTTCTCGTTGCCTGACGAGGCACTCCCATGTAGATTCCGTCGAGGCGTTTGCTCCCTTTTACGTTGCTGTCTTGTGCTCCCTTTTCTGTTTGCCCGATATTTTCAGCAGCTTCAAATCAGGAATCCGAAAGTGTGAAAGATTGTTGCACGAGTTCGTTGGAGTGGCTGTCTTGGTATGTGCGCTGTTCTGGTTTGTCCAAGGTTGTTCCTCTGACATTTGAGTGTATGTCATCACCGACATGCTTTTATTTATGCCGTCATTCACCGTTAACCATGTTGTTTATCATCATCATCATCAGCAAGAGCTTGCTTAAGAGATACCATATCGACTGAAAAAGACCCAGAGGACTATCTAGTGGACCAACTTTTCAGTCTGTACATTCCCAGGCGCATCCAGTCCATTCACTTTTGCGTGTCTTATGCTTGTCGGTTTAGACCAAGCCGTTTTACCTCATCGTGGGCATGCCTCTTTTGAACGCATCAGTACCTGTGAAAGATTATCATGCACAGCTGATTACTATTTCTGCGTTAGGAAGAGATTAAGACATGTTTTCAGCAAGCCAGTACCAACTAGCCCAACGTCTCACCTTGTGTGAAGAGATTAAATTCGAAAAAAAAAATTATAATAACCAGAGATACGAATGCTCTTTTCGAAAGATACATTGACCCACGATGAAACCATCGTAAACTGGAGGCTGCTCGTGGGAAACATTGTGCATCAGCACTCATCAGCAGCATTGTGCCTTTCGCTTGTTATACGTTTCGTTCTCTTCGGTAGCTTCATCACTGGACAGTTTACAGATAAGCACGAGAGACGTGAAAGCCACATTGTCATGATTCTATCTTATGTGAACGTACTTCTCATGTCCCTCTGTGCGTAGGACATACTGGATACCCAATGTGTGGACAACATCACAGAAGAAGCTGCGGAGATCCACCACTACGACATCGCAGCTTAGAACTGGTTCATACAGATAAATGTGCAATCCATGACGTAGTGGTACACAAGCCACAGGACGTGAGTGATAGCGAAAAACCAGACGAACAAGACAACTCCTCTAGTGAACAAGACGAGGCATCCACGGAGACAACCAATACTAAGACCGAAGAACAGTCTGAAGACTCCCAGCTCAACACGTACAAATCGGACACAGATGAGAACGGAACTCAGCCAAACAATATGGCCGTCGCATTCGAACTAGAATTGTAAACTCTTATGTGTTCCCCCGTCGCGCAAATGTCCTGTAGTTGCAATATGTGTGGTGCATATTGTGGGTGTGCATGACGGTGACGTGCGGGTCTGTGCGCGCGCGCATTATATGTCCCCTCGTTGACGTGTTTTCGATATATGCTATAGCACTATACTGAATCCCAAAGACCAGGAGGATATTCTCGTGGAGCTCCAGCCCTTCGGGTTGCATTACCAACTTGAAGCTGGCAAGAAATGTGTCCTAAACCGCAGTGGACGCACCACAGTCAAGGAATTCTGTAAACTGCGACATTCCAGTGAACGAATTCAGATCACTCTTTGAGCATATCCTTCTGGTCGACACTTTTAGGTTTTGCACCAGATTGGGCACCTGAGAAATCATTGTTCTGTGATAGCATGATATTTATGATATGTTTCTGAATGTCATTACGAATTGAGTTTTGCAACCAGTTTTCCTTTGATGGCTTGACATGTTCAAGATGCGGTCAACCTGCAGAGGAAAGTCCTTTTACAGTCGTTAAGTTGTACAAGCAGATTCAGGTTTGGTAGGTTAGTACACTAAGAATAAAAGGGATAATGAAAATCCTTGTTATGCTGTAGGCGGCATAGTAGATGTGTAGTTGCCAGCTCAATGTAGTCAACCAATACGCTTTGCTCATCTCTTCCTCCTCTCCTTCCGAAACTGAAGAATGGTGCTCCGCGTTAAGCGCTGGGACTTCCATATCTACAGGGTTTTCTCAAGTCCCAGAAGCAGACATGGTGCTGAGCGATTTAGACGCATGCTTTTCATTAGCAAATACTACCCCTATGCCACTTAAACGCAAATTATTATATGATCGTGCCAACAAACGTCGCTTTGCGTAAACCAGAGCCGTGAAGCTCCTCCAGGTGGCATGTCTGCATAACTGCAAAGCGCTAGTGTATTTAGTTACACTGAAAAAAAAATACAAAACATTGTGTGAGGCATAGGAGAATGTCCCAACTACTCTTGAAGCACGCTGTCATGAGGGCCTTCGCCATGGAGTTACAAGGGACATGGTAAGGGAAGACGGAAAACAAATTTGGCGTCCCTCCTACTTTTCTATGTCTCTCAATAACTCTATGATGATTGTTTACCAGCTTGCCTGCACCATGCCCCTCTTTCACGAGGGCATTGCTTCCTAAAATATATCTTTTCCCCTAGGACGCCGCATAGCTGTCTCGCTCACAAGTGTGTGTGTGTGTGTATGTTTACTATGTGTCTGTGCGGTGGTTCAGTGATGTATGACGTCAGTCTTTGGAGTCAGTCAACCCTCCACATGGACAGTCGGCGAGGTCAGTCATCGACGTACGCCAAATGCACGGCCGTTGCTTGCCAGACACAGTTACAATGTACTGGGCTGTGAGTGGCAGCAGCAGGTTGCTTTATGCTAGTCTCACGAACTTTTTTACTTCTATTCCAATTTGTAGATGTTGTTTCAGGCTGTGTTTAGGTAAATGAAGTCTCATGCTGTACACCTTCCGATGCTTTATGGCTCCACCGGGACATAAGCGAAGAAGGAACACAATACTAGTCCTCACGGATTTTTAGTGCACTTGTTGCCACTGTTAATTCTTTCTCTTGCGACGTCTCAAACCGCAGCAGTTATTCCATGAATGTATGTGTACATAATTCTGGACCAGTTTCTACGAACTTGGTAATAATATATATACATACATATACATATATAGCGTAAACCACCACTTTGTAAACGAACAAGATAAATCATTAGGTGTAATACAGTGTTGTGTAGAGGAGTGAAGGTGAATGTTTCCTGTACATGCTCATATACGTAGCTCTGAAGCATGCGAGAAGGACAGAACGCGCTTCAGGCCCGGCCCCGTCGGCAGATCACGGAACGACAAACGATATATCGAGAGCGGTTACCTGTAATAGTATATCTATGTTCAATGAATCAAGATCCATCGATCATTGTGTCTAGCCACTCGACGCACAGTGAACGTTAAAGTAAGGGATGCTCATGATGCGCTTGGATATCAAGGAAAGTGCAGGGTGAACCGCACGGAAGTCAACTTTGAATCCGCGGCGTCTGACGTTCTGAGCCCGTGTACAATATTGTACTACCACAGCAAAGCGGCCAGCAGACCATAATTTCAGCATGTCCGGAAAGCACGTGGTGGTACTGGTGTCAATACTGCTTGCCATAGTTGACCTCACTACATATATACACAGGGCAGGCAGCATCATGACCGTAGCACAGGGTGAGGCTGCGCTATGGGTCGATTTCGGCAACACACAGGCAAACCATGACACATGACGAGAAAGGTGTCTGGGCATGAACTGCAGGAGCAAACTGGTCACCGTATTGCCAGCTAGCCAGCTCGCTCTTTTGACTCCACACTGTATTCTGGTTTGTTTCGCGCGACTTCGGTCTTGTCTGCAAAGACTATTCGCGGAAACGCTTATTGTGAGAGGAGACAGCATGTCTGAAACACATGGTACAGTCCTCTACAATGGTTTGTGAGGAAGAAACAAAAACCGAGGTGAAATATTAGAGTGCCCTATTCTAAATGGCCGAGCCACAGCATGCCGCTATGTCACGTTTCGTACCTGACCAACCGCACCATATCAATAAATAGGTAACGCTGATAGTTCAGAACGCTCACACTATCTGCCTACGGAGGCCTGACCTCTACGCGCAATGCTCTCTCAGACTACTCTAGTTTTACCATTCGTTACAAGAGGACGAACACGTAGTGCATTTCAATGAAGCGACTTTTGTATCACAACTCTGTAGAGAGGGAAAGATTGCAGTGTCATTGTGCTTCGAATGCACACTTCATCAATGACGGTTGATGAATCCTTGCAGTTTTGTCTTCTCTTTTTGTCTTCAATGGAAACTATTGCTTGAATTTCTGCGAGGTATTATGTACCGCGTTCTTAAATAGGTCCAACCAAACCAGATTCATAAATTGCGCGGATCGAAATGACGGTACATGTTTTTCGAAACCCGGAAAATTTTGCGCTCAGACACTAGCAGGCGTGGCGACCTTCCAACTAAGATGAAGCGTCCGAATATTCAACATCATGATTTAGACACCGCGCAGTGGTTTCAAGCAAGTACATCAAATGTGTTGGCACCATTGTTACATGATCATTGTGCCAAAAAATAAAATAAGAATTATAAGAATAGTATCGTGATGTTTCCCTCATATATAGCTCGCACGAAGGGAAACGCTATTGAATGACGTCTCCGATAAGGGACGTGAATCCCGGAACTCGTTGGCGAATCTTCTACGTTCTTTATCCTACAATAGGTTTTCGTCCATCAGTGTTCGACGCTGTATTGTGATTTTACCTCGCCCGACGAGATTCCGATCATTATATGCATCATGGCGCACAGGGCAGGAGCCTCTGCGACTAAGTTGAAGCTTTGCTTCAGTCTTCTTTGCGCCAGGTCATGGACCATACTGCGCAGAACTGGTGTGTCAATCATATGTTCATCTTCGTTCACAACGCTTCGGTTATTCCAACAGGACCCCTACATGACCGATTATGTAGTCTTGATTTGGTGCGTGCAAAGTTTAATTAAAATGTAAAAAGAAAAGGTGCTCGCTATACCATTAACGCTGCGTTGAGGACAACCGGTTAGTGATTAGGAAGCCTCACCACTATGGTATTCGTCAACGCAGACGGAGACTGGTAGAACGAGTTGTCATGCTTTATCAAAACCACAATGCAAGGTCGACTGTTTGCTGAATTCTCTAAGGTTCTCATGGCTTACAAATGGATCTGGTTTATTACCGCTAACTATTTGCTATGTTGAAACACAAATCAGTGTTTGTTCGTTCTGTACATTTCAGCCGTTTACACGGCTAACATGCGTGGTTTGAAAGTTTTGTACATATTTTTGTGCTCATGTGACATTGTGGTTTGATTTAAGTGTTGTATAGGTTGCTTCCTACTTTTCTGTGCACTTTCTGTTCACCACTGAGGTTGTACAGTCCCACTTTTATACGGTTTACATTAAAGATTTTTAGCAGTCCTCTGTCGCGTTCACAGTATACAAGTGTGCGCGGGATCTTCTCATTCTGGGCAGAACGAGCAACTCTTTTTCTATTGTTCTGTTCTTGGGGAGGGGGTTAAAGCCCTTCAGTGAGACAACGTGCAGCGATTACTGGCGTGCGCAGGAGGAAAGCACAGGCAAACGTTCTTGACGAGTGTTCATATTTTGCAGGTTACAGCAGACAAAAATGCCGCATCATACGAAATTCTAGCTGGCAGGATGGCTGAACGACTTGTTGAAGCCCTCAGCACCGCTAAAATTGCAAATCCCAAGTCCTCCCCTTTCTCCGAATACGTGTATTAATTGCGAAACTCAGTTTGCGAATACTTTTCAAGGTGCTGGAATTCCAGATACGTTTTGTATACGATGTTATAGCACTGAAACAAGAAGAACAAGAGTAACGCACACCTTCTTTCCAAATATATCCTCTAAGATGATGGCATGGAGATCGTGCAGGGCCCGCTTGACGTATGCATTCTCGCGAAAGACAGGTAACGTCACGTAATTCTTTCTGATTCCGCGGAATTGTGCCGTCGGACGCATTTCGGTGTTCATCGACACATACTGGAAACCTTATTGACACAGGCGAGCAATAAAATTTAGCACCTTAGAATTATAATTAATGTAGCGAATTTATATCATCGCAATCTTCAGGTCTCACATAACAGCCATGCAAAATATTGGCTTTCTATGTCACACGGAATTGTCAGGAATTTAATTTTTTGTTATGGGAACTGTCTGAAGGGGAGCGAGGAGACTGAAGCGTCGCCCCCAATGACGTCATCGCTTCTTACAAAACCGAAAGCCAAACGCTTTCGTGATTGCCTTCCGGAGTTCGTACAATCGCCTAAAGATCACTGACGATGCTCATACTTTCTATGCTGACAGCTTGAACCACGTTCATTAATAATATGAAATAAAATCAGTATCGCGTTTTGCACTGTGTGGTGGCTATGTAACATGATTAGGCGATCTGCATGCAAGAAAGAAACCCGTTCCTTGAGCTATAGTGAGCTAGAATCCTAGCCAGACATTCTAGCTCATCATACTTGAACGAAAGTAGAATCACTACTCTACTGTAAGATAAATGTTCCACTGTCCCTGCTAACACTTACTGTTTGAGGCATCACACACTGGCATAATGGTATCGCATAATATAATCGTCTTTAGAACTGAAGCACTAGGAATATTATAACAATATTCAATCCTGACCAGTCTCCCTCGTGAGTACCGGCCTATCGACAAGGAGAAGAAGAAGAGGAACCATATCCGAACTTCGGTAACGTACAACCTGTGAGACTTTTGAGCATCGGAGGCATGAAGCAAGAGGAGGAGAAGCTGCCATCCCAATCGCCGCCGGTTGGACCAGCAAACCAAATATTGCCAAGCAGTCAACAAAACGTGCAGACGGCAAAGGGGTGCTTAACATCTCCTGATGACGCACCAGAGACTGACACTGTGACTCGAACGTCACTCACGGCTAAGAAACGTAAAAAGAAGAAGCGTAAGTCCAAAAAGAGCAGCCTCATTGCTAAGCCCGATAATTTATTACAAGCCACAAACGCCCCAATAGCAGTGGACAGTGCCGTCACGTCCGACCGAACCACATCAGACCGAACAGTGCAAGCTACGGGAATCGAAGGCGCGAATCAGCTGGAGCCTACGGATTCGAAGGCAGTTACAGATTGTGCTGCGCCAAGTGGAGTTACCGTAGATCACGGAGACACCAATTACGCTGTTGCTTCCCGACCTTTAACAGTACCATCCAATCGGCGTAGATCTGATGAACAACCACGCAAACGGACAAAAGCGGAGAAATATGGGAATCAGACTAGCATAAGAAAGGATAGTGCCAAACTACCTAGGGTCGTTCCAAGCCCTACGACCACAGCTGAAAAGATTGCGCAACTAACTCCTCCAGAGCAAGCAGTGGTAGAAGAGAATGTCGTTCGTGAACAGGACGCTGTAATCGCAGAGGATAGCAAGAAGGACACCTTGAAGGATGAATTTCAAGGACATGGAGGAACTGCTTCCGCAACGGACCACAAGATGACGTCTAAAGACGCACCGAGTGAAGACAATCGACCAGAAATTGTCTCTGTCGCACTCCAAGAACAACCTGGCGAACTGGTTGAAGTGCAGCCGATCCCATCAAGGGGAAACCCATCGATTACTATGTATAACGATCCCATCTTTTCCTGGTCTCAATGTCTCCTACTTGAAGCCTGCTTTATTTTAGTCATTGCATTCGTTTGCGTCGCTTATCTTGTCACTCAGAACACGGAGGAGGATAGCCGTGAGAGCTTCGCCAAAGCGTGCACATCGGCGGATTGTGTCCTAATCAGTCGCACACTAAACGAAGTTAACAACACGCCAGAAACATGCAACGATTTTTACAACGCAGCATGTGGCAGTCATATCCTAAAGCACCTCCTGGGAAGTCGCACCGAAGCTATGCGAAGAGCACACTTGGTAGCGGGTGATAAATTGCAGACGGTCAGTGTTCCACTAGTCAACAAGTCACGGGTACAACTGCTCGCTGCTGCTTATAAGACTTTCTTCAGCTACGCGTCTCATACTGCTGAACTGCCTTTCGTCATTGTTGCAACTGAAGTCATGAAAAAAATTTCCTCTCGGATGTTTCGAAACGCAACAAGGTAAGCCTATCACACGGGGAGGGGAAGATCTACAGGTATATAGGGTTTCATGGCCACGTGGTCCTAACCTCACCTTAGTATACGTCCTGTAGGAAGTCCGACATACATAAAGCCACCTTTCGGAAAAGAATCGTAGATCTAACTCTGAATGCGTGCAAAATACCACACAAAGATCAACGTAAATGCGTAGGTATCGAACGGGTCATATGGTATTTATACCTTGCAGACAAGGAATCATCGATATCTTCTGTGTGGACCTGTTTGCTGCTGGAACGCCACAGGCTGTAATCCGAATGGACGTAAACTCATCAACTCCTCACATTGTTCCGCATCAGTCACTTCTTTATTTGCTGAACATTGAGTCAAGCTCGCATCTGGCCCAGACCTTGAGTCGTCTCTACGAATCTAGTGGGCTGCCACGGGAAGATTTTATGACTGTGGCAAGTTTCGACGAAGTCATAGCTGCGGAACTACGAAGGTCTATCAATGAGGATGTGGTCAACATGACGATTCGAAACTTCGTTTCTGCTTTAGAAGAGGACACGAACCAGCTCCAGCGTTGTACAGCTGAGGTCCTCAACAAACAGGCTAATGCCATCGTTACTGTACACAGTTTCAACGTGATTAAGAGAGTTATACAGGTACGTCTGCGTACATGGGAAAGAGCACGGGAATAACGCAGTATCACAATTCCAATTGATGATTGACTTGAATTTTAAATTGGAGCATCGGTTATTCAGTCGTACAGCCCAGATCGAAAGACGTTTGCATTGAGTAATAGCCTTTGTGAGCTCAGACAGACAGAAGATGAATTATCGCTGCCTGCTAAAGAAGTCGTTTGCAACAGAGTCGGGGCACCGTTAATCTCGGAACTTGTCAGCTGGGTCGAAATTGCGCCGCGGGTCAGTAATTAGCGTTACAGCGTACTGTCATTACGATTGTTTGATTCTACATCATCACGTGTATAATAGCACAAAAAAAAAAAAAAAAACAAGAAGAGCGGAAGACAGTTTCGACCGAAAGCAGATGCATAACAAAATGTACCGGCGTACAGCGAAATGAAGGACATCTTATTTGCGACTATTTGCTGTATGATCACAAAAATGAACGTTTCGCAATAATACGGTACATTTCGGACGATCAAGTTTTGGCTGTCCACAATGTATTGTGCCGTAATAAACAACGCCTGCTTTCTTTAAACTTTTTCTCGTTATTACCATTACAGAAAATCACGAAGTCGACCATTGGGGGTCTGTACATGTATATTGTTGTCAGCATTCGGGACGCGTTGCCGTACTTTCAAAGAAGGCGACCAAGCGCAAGTCAAGATATGACCATCAAAGAGCCAGCTGCGCACCGATACAGAGAAGACACGTTTAGTATGCTCATGGAGAGCCAGTGGAGGCAACCGTTGAGGCTCTTCATACAACGCAGTATCGGGAACACTTCTGCCCAAGTGGAAGCTAACGCCATTCTGCAAAACGTCAGCAGGGAACTAGAAGCTTCGATCAGAGTAAACCCGAAATGATGGAAGTGCGTTATGAAATACACCCTTAACGTGAATTATACTTTCAGGGTATGACCTGGCTAACTGCGGAGACTATTGCTGCCGCTACGGGTAGGCTGAACTCGATGAAACTACCTACGCCTGCAGAAAATACCTCTTTCATACCACCAATATACAACCCAGGATTCTTGCTTTCCGCCACGTTATCAATGCGTTTATCTGGTACCGAAGATATATCTGCTGACTGCGAAACTTCCGAGCATCTCATTCCACCAGCAGGACCCCTCAGCAGCACCATCTGTGTTACGCCTTCTGCTGTAGGCGTCCCCTTTTTTTATGGCGACGGTCCTCTGGTGCTGAATTATGCCATTTTTGGTTCACTCGTTGCCAGTCAGCTGGTGTTCGCGGCATTCGATGATTTCCGGAACAGCATGAGTCATGTACGACGTTTGGAATGTTTTCGAAATCAGCGCATGTCTGTGACTAGGGACGTTATTCAAGCTGACAGTTTTTCAGCGGCATTGCTTACTGTAGCCATGGATGCTGTTCATCGCGCCATGCTCAAGTTTCGCAATCGGGCGAAGGATGCATTTCCGGGCTCTGATGTTGTGTTCTTCGTAATGCAATGCATGGCAATGTGCAACAACATTGGACCGTGGGATCTTTCGGCCCGTGATATGTGCAATATCCCCAGCAGAAACAGTAAAAATTTCGTGCGTACGTTCAGGTGCAAGCCAATGGACCATATGGTACGCAGTGGAATATGTAGTCCTTACTAGTATCGTCTGTGTCATCTTGACCTAGACTTGCTTCAATAATAAATATTAAGCCCGTACGAGTAGTTGAATTTTCGAGCCCGAGCCGAGTTGGAATAGTAGTTTTTTTATTTATTTTTTTTTTCGAGTTGAGTTCGAGTTCATCGTTTTCTTACGTGCCGTAAAAATAGAAGTAGAACAGTCACGTTACAACGACCTACGTGATGTCAACAGATGACAAGTTTCGGTATCCGCCATGGGCTCATTTTGCGACACTCCTAATGATCCACTGTCACTAAAATTTAGAATGCAAGTTTCTGTGAATGAATAAATTCATAATTCCCCTTTGGGGAGGGGGGGCAGAAGTTGGGGTCAACTGGGGTTAAAAAACACTAACATAATGAAACACACAGGCAAACATCTCGGAGTAAGGGCTTGCTGAGTCACCTTCTAGTTTCTTTATATGACAAACATCGGCTTAAATCTGACACGAAACCACTTTTTTTTTGGAACCGCAAACGCGTCGAACACAAGAAATCGTATGGCTGCGGCTTAAAGGCTGGATATATCGGTATCCTCCCCATGTCGCCTGTAAAGCTCCCTGAACGTGCACACGAACGCGGTGCACAATTCACTTCCCCCACCGATAGCGGATCGGGCGAGCAGGTGCTGTGAATGGGCTTCCCATCTGCTCCATTTGCCCTCCGTACATTTAAAAAGACGCCAGGTGGGTTTGCAGGAGGGCACGTGCTTTGACAACCAGTTTCCCCAGAGCACATTGTACGGGACCTGATCACTTTCCTCATGGCCGCATGGACCAGGTGGTATGATGGAATTGAGCAAGCTAGTCATGGCCAA
>JARGYV010077672.1:0-18029 GCA_029532675.1 Ornithodoros moubata | reverse complement strand
GGCGATGACCAATCGCCATTCCGAATGATATCTTTTCCTGACCCTATTTGCCGGAGACGGTGGGCGTACGCCTTTTTTGTGACACTTATGCGCTGCATCATTCGGAATGGCGATTGGTCATCGCCATGTTATGCGGTGAAGTTCTGTTTTTAGAGTGCACGTCACCTACCTCGTTCATACGGGTTATAGGTCTGCCTATGAGGCGGAAGAAATGGGCGCAAGTTCATACGATTTAAGGCGTATGCTGGCACGGTCCCCTGCGAAGTCGTCCCCGGACGCACGTGTACCCCCAGCGTCAGTCGTGACGTTGCCCGCGCTAGGTCCATAATTTGGGTTGCTCTGTAGACCAGTCAGCTTATTCGCAGTCAAGAACACTATTGAAACTGTCCGCTTTTTAACTATAGACAGTAGTCAGACGGTAATTTCGTCTCGTTATATATGTGGGCACGCTGTCCTGTATTCTGCTGGAGAAAAATATTCGTAGTGACCTCGAATTAAAAAAAATAAAACATCCCACCGTGCGTTCGACTTTGTAAGGTAAGGATTAACGTTCCTTACGTAATCGTGACCTGTAGAAAAGCACAGGATAACATCTGAAACCCAGTGTTGCTTTCTGCAATCGTTTCGTCGCGCAGCCGGAGAAAATCGCCAGCTCCAGGCCAAGGCAGCGACTTCAGCGCCTGATTGAAGATAGTTTGTTTCAAAAATAGTAATTACGCGCAAAGTGACATGACAGAGTTGCAGTTTGATGCTTAGCATGACGAAACGTCCATCACTAAGAACTGATGGCACTACTCCTTCGGCACTACTCGAACTCGTCCAACCAAATCAACTGGCAGATGAAAACATGCATTTACCATACCACTCATCCATTGGTTTTAAAAGTGCATGAAAGGTTTTTGAATGAGACAGTAGCTGGCTGTTGATAGAGCATGCTATGTGGAATTGAAAAGTGCAAAATTTATTAGGCTATGTGGCGTAGGAGGTTTCCATAGCATTCCTTCCATAGCGTAAAGAGCTTGAGCTTCGGCAACGGAAAGGCCGCCACACAGACACAGAGCCTTGTGTCTGTGTGTTGTAGCGCTATGCATTTCGTGCTATTTTAGCGGTGTGGTTGGAGGCACACATATGACTCTCGCGAATCACGTTGCTAAGCCCATGACATGGAGGCTGACATCTTGGTGAGATCGAGTGCGTCATCCACGGGGGATGCAGGGGAGGTAGATTGTAGCCCATAAGTTGATGGGATTGTGTAAAACACTGCACAGAAAGTTGAGGAATGGTGAGCGATTGGCAAAGTACTGCGTCGAAACACAATGTTGAGCAATGCAAGTGCTAATAATAATTGGTTGCTTTACGTCGCGAGACATCTGTGTTCAGTGCAAGTGCTTACAGGATTAATGCAGGCATCCGGTAAAGAGGCTAAGAATATGGTAAAATATGAAGCTCATGGATAAGGTTAATGGGCGTTGACCATGTGAAGACCGCGGAAGGCGATGTGACAAGTTCATCTTTTCAGCTACAGGCAAGAACCCGCGTATACGTTTACATTGGTTATTCTTTCGGAATATATTCGAAATGTATTCGCCTCATTGTTGAAGGATAACCACGAAGCAGGCAGAAAATAGGAAGGAGGGCAAAAACAGGCAATTAACATGACAGTACAAACTATGAACAGTAACGGATGAATGATTCATGTAACGTGTGGAAGAGCTTTCAGGTCACACAAATCGGCGACTTCATAAAACCCCAGTGCAAAGTGCCACTTTAACATTGCAATTTAGGTGGTCCAAACTGAATCTAGGTGTGTGACCAAGAGAACGAAACAGACTGTTTGCGATAACACACTGAGCGACCATGCAGGATGTACTGGGCTTTCTTGAAGTCGTCGTTTGGTATGGGTATACGAAATGGCTTATGTGTTTTCTTTCGCACTAGGGTTGAAGAACACCATCGAGACCCAAGTGAACGAGCTGAAGTCTAGCATCGAAGGCAAATGCGTCCTGCAGTGAGGGCCTCGAGCTATGCAACAAGGGCGCCTGCTCTCATGATCCCTTTCACAAGAATTTGGCGAAAGGAACCGACCGCCCCTCTAACTTCGGCCGCCGGTCCGTTTCGCAACAACCCGGGTGTACGATGGCGCGCGTTCGCCGCACGCTCAAACAGAGGTGATGACGCGCCCTCCACAGCTCGCTTCCACAAGACAGTCGAAATGCTCTCTGCTCGGGACCAAGCGCTGTATCAAGGACCCATACTTTAATACTCCTTACTCGAGAGTTTGTATACATTGTCTTCAATTCAACTGTCATCCGAAAAATGAACTCCACCAAACAGCGTGCTCTATGTCCACCGCTGCGCCGAAGATGCTCTGACTGAGGCTTCCGGTCTGTGGACAGAGCAGGAATTACACTTAAATTCGATGCGATAATAGCGCCATTGAAGTTCGACGTACAGCGTGCTGTTCAGTGAAGTTTCGTTTCAATGGAGTTGAAAAAAGAAGGTTCATGAGCCTAAGTCTTAGCGAAGGGCGAGCGTGATCTCCGAAGGCAGCTTCTATATGTCACAAGCCCTTGTGCGGCTGTTGGTCCAGAGCAGGTTTTCATGTTAGTATCCAAGCCTTAGTGTGTTGTGATACACAAGATGACGGAGCCTCACAAAGCCCATATTTGCTATTTTCCATTTGCACTGCACTGTACACAATGAAACAGACATTGAAAACAAACGTATGCATAGCGCAGAGTAAGGGACTGCGTGATATAGCGCACTGCAGAGGGCGTTGTTGTTCCAAATATCACATCATCGTTGAATACAATATTTTGTTTCCCTTACGAGTATTCACAGAGCTAGCGTTCGCGACAAATAGACCACGTGTATAGATCCAGTCCACGTGTATAGTCCACGATGGTCAAGTTAGACAGGTCACAAACTCGGCCGGCATAATTTCTGTCCCTCCGGACCATTCTACCTACTTGGAGGAAATATGGAATGTTGTTACCCGTTAGGTCGTCATGGAACATTGAATGCTGTTCTATCCCGGTACTTGGAAGCCTGCATCTCCCATCATTTTTTGGTCCATTTCCTTTTCCCTTCTGTTCATTTGCTGTTCAGCCTCGGTTCATGTATCGTTTATTCTTGTGAGACGCACACATAGTCTTTTTGCCGTCACCCTATGTCGCTCTTTGTACAAGTTGAAATACTTTTCTTCACTGCATACCACACATTAAGCGCAGGGGGATGTGTTACGCGATAGCATCTTCTTAAATTTAGCCGTTGCAGAAAACAAGAAAACCAAACCGGTGCGTTTTCCTACAGAGTACTTTATTGAAAAACTCACAGGCCCTTTTGAATTGCAAGAACGTGGCCAGTGAAAATATTATTTGGACAAGTGTTCTGTGTTCTTACACGGCTGCACCTATATATGTGCCTAATGCATTCTAAAAGTCATCATTGGTTCGCATGTTAGCCTAACTCGTCGGCCGTTTTCCACTATATGGCTGCTCGCGTGGGTAACCAACGATCACAAGTCCCTCGTTGGCCCCCTTGTGACGCTTTAGATTCGTGCATCCGCCTGTTTCATAATCTCCAGAGGGAGACCAGGACAACATTTGACAACAGCGACGATGCAAACAGGAAGGCATTAAAGATTACGTCACTGGATAATAACAAACAACGAATAACATTTTGTTTCCATACAATCTCTCAATTTCGCGACGAACAGCCAACAAATTGCCCATGAAGCTATAGACAGCCGCCGAGCACGATGCAAAACTTGGCACAAAACAATGGGTTACGCCCGAATGAGTGTCATGATGTGTGCGTTCAGGCTTGTTGATAAGGAATCAAGGGGGTCAAGACATTTACAACGGACAAGTCGTATTGGTATATTGAACATGTTACAGTCAGAGCAGACAGCGATAAGAACAAAAGGCAAAACAGATAACTGCAAATTGTCCATTGCAAAGAAAGCTTGCATCCCTTGTGTTCCTATAAATATGTTTTCTCTCTGCCTGATTTGGCTGTCAGACTTAAACCAACTACGTACCAATTATCCCCGCTTTGAAGTTCCTATTATGCCAGCGTGTCGGATACACATGTGAGCAGTCACGATACGTTTGTTGAGTGAGCTCTGATGTATAACGAATTTAAGTGTGTCCTGACCTTTTGCCCCTGTATCTGAAGGTGTCCAAAAGATCTGTCCTTATTAACTGGGAGATCGTTATCAACGCGCGCCACTGGAACAGACCTGAGCAGTCCTCAGAAGAATGATGCTTGGCTTCATCTTGGGAGAAGTCACACATCATGGTATTGCTGGGTCAGGTCTTCTCGTTGGTGTGTAGCAAATCGATGGGCGATACAAACACACATTTTCACCATGGCTCAGTCATATTATGTAGGCAAACTCGAAACGTTTGTTGTCATGCAAAAGGGCCTCACGTGAGTAGGCACCTACTGAACATTAGCCCAATCTTGAAGCCCCCGAATGGGCGAGCGAGCTGTGGACGCGGCGGGAGCCTATGCAGCCAAAGGCCATATAGCAATAATACATTTCTTTGGCCTTTTCTTTGGTTGCCTACGAAGACCGCAATGTGGGCCTCTTGATAAAGGCGCATCTCTTAACTTCCTTGAGCAACACGAGACATGGAAGAGCGCTCATGAACGCATCGCCACAAAAATTGCCACTTGTGTCACATTAGCGGAGGAAAGTAGCCATAGTGTCATTCCGTTGCTCCAGGATCTTAAGCAGTTGCCGAAAGCCTTTCTGTTGGTAGAAGTGCCTAGTCGATCCCGGGCGGCTCACCCCTCTGACAGACCGCTTCATTGCTCACAGTTCTCTTCAATCTGTGTCGTCGTCCTCGCTTCTTTCGCCATGTAAAGCGCTGGTGTTGGTGCGCCTGTTTAACATCATGTCTGGCTCCGCGATAGCTGTGGCAAACCGTGTCTTTTCAATACGAATAAAATTGACGCCTGACAGAGCAGAAAAAAAAAATGGGGGCAGAACAAAATATGCAGACAACCCTAGATTACGATTTTAAAACGCGCATAAAATACTAGAAGCCTATATCTACAGTTCCATCTCTCACCGCTTTGACGGTCATTACTTGTTCCATTATGTCGTCATCGCAACGATAATTGTTCATATCAGATGCATCTAAGCTGAGAAAGTCAGCTATGACCCTGAGTTGTCGGAAAAGTTTTGCATTCAGGTTTCCACCGCAGTGTCAAAACCAAACAGTAATGATTATGTCGCTTCTGGTGAGACCCAGCTACATTTACAGTTACACCGCGTCCAGCAGTGGCTCAACCAGACAAAATCCTAGCTAAATGCATGGCTCCCGCCGCACAGACAACGACACCAGATTGTGATAGCGACAGAGCTGACGAGCGCGCCATCGTACGCACAGTGGGAGGGATTCCGAGGGTCGGCTCAAACAACGAATTTCTTCAGCTTGTTTCTGATTTCGCGTGTTGTAATTCTATTTATCTATACATAGAAAGAGAGAGCAACTATCTACTGTTGCGTGGTGCCTAGTTCTCCATGCGTAGCGCGTCGGTGTGTGTGTCCGCCCACCCCGAAGAGCCCCGGGAGTTGTGCCAGGGACGAGCTCTGGACAGACCTGGTCACAGTGCGTGCTGGACGTCCTCGTGGTCCACCACGCCTTACAGCCGTTGCAGATCATTCGCAAATAACCGTACACCTGACTGAACGGTATGACCATCAGCTTGCTTCTTACGTCCCGACAGTAGCAGGAGCAAGGACCCCAAAGTCAAGGTCAGACTGGGACACATGGGGCACGTACAGCAGACACTGTGGCCAGAGCTCAAGACGTCAGCCACCCATTCGCAGCACCCGCCCTCCTGCACACTCTTCCCGAGCACTCTTCGTCACCCCGTAGACCATGACCAGAGCCCTCCTCTCCGCACCTAATGTGGGCCCTGCCCGTTCACATGAAGAAAGGTCAATACAACGAGTTCACTTTAGCGGTGTCTGCTAGCGTTTCCGTGCACCCTCCCGGGTCGTTCCTTGGGCTGCTATGCCAGGAGGGTTTGTAGTCTCCTAGCGTCTGTAGCTCTCCGCCGCGGCCTCCCCGCCCATCCGCCTCCCCGCACGGGCCTGCGCTGCGTCAAGGGGACCACTCATAGACTCAAAAACTACACTGGACCTCGAGGGCAGAAATGGGTCACGTCACTCAAGACTTTCTCCTGGCTTTTGTCGCCCTGCATTCTCTTCGCCTTGAGACATGGCAGAGGCTTGTGATCCTGGGCATCCTGGAATGCCATCTTGTACACAGTTACCTTATGTATTTGGTTTACCACGTCCGGTCCTCCGGACATAGCAGACCTCTCTCTCTAAAACGTGTCTTTAACCTGTTACCTGTTACACATAGAGAAAAATGAAGTCATATTCAAAAACCTCCTTTAATGTCGTCGACCAGAAAAGCGATTTCTATTGATGCCACATGTAATATTTTTCCACTACAATGGTCGAATTCATCACAGGCTAAGAAAGTATTCAGACGATAACCTCTGGATGGACTGCCCCATACTGCTTTCGGCGCACTCATCTTTAATTTCCAGCTTCCATCGATTCTCTACCGGTGATATCGCGCAGCAAGTTCCTGGACCATAGTCATCTTCGAGGAAAGGTTGGGCGCTGCAACGCCACCAACCGAAGAAGATGCGATCTTAGCCAGCAAACAACATCTAGTTATCGTACAATCATCTCGTTCATTTGGTGCAGCACACAATCTTCCCTAGGAGAGAGCAATGGCGCAGAACCTGGAGCGCGACATCACCTGTAGGGAATTGTTCCGCCACGATCTAGGAAGTACAGGTAACCGCCTCGAAAGCAGTAGGCAATTATCCCTCTTGCTCAAGACCTTGAACAATGCCTTTGACTACTGACATCAACGTGATGACACATGGCATAATGACCTTGGAGCTTACGTGACAGGGCACATACGTTTCCTTCTTTCATCTTATCACCAGCAACATATAGTTCCATTCCAGGGTGTAAGTCACGGAACCCACTTCGGCTCTACGAGGTTGTGTAAATACTACAGAGCATGCTCATTACACTTTTCGCCTCCAGAGGGCCGCCTTTCCGTAGCCATCTTGTGGCCAGCTTGTGTTTTTACATGTATGTTACATGCACGACAAATGTTTTCATGATGTGTGTTGTAAAATTGTTACTGAAGCGCATGCAGTCAGCCTTTCTTGGTAAGGCACGCAAGTCGGTCACGGACCCTGAAAACAATAAGAACTTCACCGCATAACACGCTCAAAACCAACTAATTGTGGGTGTGGTGTCATTCCCTCGCCTACTTTGTCCAAAACGAAAACACCGTGTCCTTGGTGGACTTGGAATCCCTCTTAAAAATTTTCATTCTTCTGCTCTTAATTGTTTCTTAAATCGCGTACACTGCTCAGACGAGAAGGCTTCGGTATCATATTGGTGCGAAGCGTGTTGTGCAGTGTTTAAAATGTCCCGAGGACATCAAGTTCTTTCTTGTTACTTCACTATGTTCAAATAAATACCAATGACAGGGGTTCTGCTGTTGTTACACTAAGGCTCCAAATGACATCCCAATTTTCGAGATGTTAACAGTTTTCTTTTCAACGACATTTGGAGTAATTACATGACGTGACAGTATAGTCATAGTGCTGCCGATCTTTCCGTTTTTCTAAACAGTGTAAGAAGGTAAGGCTGAGTGCAAGCCGCTGCCAGCGCTATTCTATTGTTAATGGCCTTGCTGTCACGCGCTTCGAGGTACTATTTGGATGCACTATGTAGCTGAAGTGAGTGAAAATGTATCTCGGACCCGATGGAGGAGGAACGGGTCCCTGTGGCGTGGCGCGGGTCCTTGACCGAAATGAAACCGTTCGCCAAGCTGCGAGCCTGCGACCGCGGGGCCGAGGAAGTCGCTCTTTCCGGAGCTAGTTCTGTAACATAGACTTTCGTTTTTCCAGTTCTGTGTAGAGGTGCTTGGCAACACTAAATATGTACACTAACCGAGTGATGATTAAAGTTCCAAGTTCCGAAACAAACGTTCTTTTCCTTGACTCCTGCTTGAGTGTGTCAACAGAAGTGCACGAGGAAGGCCCCTCAGACTCATGTTGTTTTACTTGGCGAGTTGCAAGAAGTCGGCTTCTTTCGCTGGCAGCCATATGAGGGTACTGAGAACCTTCTTAGCGAGCTTTTGTAGTTACCACGCGCTTTACAGTGCTGTAGAAACCCTCCACCTTGTGGGAATTGGGTCAGCCACCCCGACTACCTCCGGTCCAGGCCAGCAGGCAGCCGGTCCCACTCCCGGTCCGGCTCCGGTGATGATCTCTCGATGGGGCTAGGCGCAGGCTCCACAACCTATATAGTAATATGCTATCCCTTTTTTTCTCTCTCTCTCAACATGGTAACGTGGATTGCTAACCGGGGTGCCTGACACGGATGACCAGGTTCATCTATCCTTCAGATCTCTTGTCACTGACGGCGGGCCGCGTGGAGGACCATCATCCATTCTACATTTGTGTCTTTCCCCAGCCCTAAGCTCCATAGTCACTCGGCCTGATAATTAGCAGCCTCAGCTAGGAATACACTATCTGTTTCTATTGACTGGAGCGAGATTTTGCCCACTGCCGAAAAAAGCTCGACCAGCCGTTTACTGTTCAACGAGTGTGAGCTGATGCATCAGTTCACACTAGTCGCAACTCTGAAGTTTGGACTACGTGCTTGATCTCGTTGTACAGCTCCGAGTGCCTTTGTCGGACACGTTCACGTGTAAGGCGGATGAGCATATGGTCACCGAATTTTCCGTACTGGACTTTGTGTAGGGCGTCCGACCAGTTACTGTCGGGGGGACAAAAGGCACCGCAGGTGCAGAGGACCAACGTCTTTCTCGTTAAGGGCACCGTCGAACAAAGCTTGCTTTCCTGCCACCTCTCCCTACAGGAGTATCGAAGTACTTCTTGCAGGATGAACCGTTTTGCTGGCTCTTTTCCATATTATTTTTTTATACAAGCAACAACAACAACAGCTGGTTCTTTTGTATGCACGCGGGCGTCACTTTAAGTATACTGCAGGACACAGCCAAAACCTTATCATTTGCGCCAGTCGAAGGTGGCGTACGGGAGAGACAAACAGAGCCTCTATCGGTAACTCCGCACGCAGAAATGACTTTGAAGTCGTGCTCTTGAAGTGCCAATGACCATCGCAGCAACCGCTGGTTTCCTTCTTTGTATACAGAAGGATCCATCATAGTGCGTGATGGTGCGTAACCACTTGACATTTTCTTCGCATGATGAATCGATCGGAGCCCATTTGACGGTGAGTGCCCCGTATATTCAACGCACTTAAGGAATCTGGTGGTTCGTGTCTAGTTCTGGTATTTACTGGACGAAATAGATTGTAACCTTCAACATATCCGTGACATAAATTCCATCGTATAGCGCAACTACGCACTAGCCGGACTACGTTTTTCTCGCGCGCAATCACTCCGCGTGGGCAGAGCAGCATTGTAGGACTTGAGTTGTCACTAACTATAGTCGCCTTTGGGCCTATAACTCTTGGCCAGGAGGTGCTCTAGGCAGTGATTGTCAGCGTCACAGGTGGCAGAAGTCTGGCAGCATATCGCGAAATTGTTTATGGCTTCCAGGGGTATTACAGCCTATGCCACATTAGGCTGATGTGCACTCCATAATCTGACATTGCTGCCGCATTGGGTTCATTCGCCAGTGTCGCTGGACAAACTTGAGCGCAACAGGCTCATCGTAAAGTCAATGGATTGCACGAAGGCTGGGAATATGGCAAAGACAAGTCTGGTGCATGTCTATGCATACGTGGAGTGTTAGGAGCCGCAGTTTCGCACGAAACCTTGAATATTCCAGGCTTGAACAGGCTTCGTTTCTAGATTGTGTTGAGCGACTTCACTCCACTTTCCAGCTATTCATCAAGAAAACTGATAGCATTTGGAGTACACTTTCTATTCGCGGGCTTTGAGTATCGCTGCGTCTCCTTTATCTTGAAACAACCCACCCCTAGCAGCACAATGTATTGAAAGTCGGGTGCCTTAGGGGTGGTCGTCAGGTGTCTTATCTGTTTGTCGCTCCTCTCTTACGTGCTACTAGCTACAAAAGGCAATCTTCATCAACCCGTCCACCCCTATTGCACCTGGCCTTCAGTACATTGTGCTGCTTGGGATGGATACAGGGGGACAATACGTCTCGCAAAGTTAACTAAATCATGCACTTTAGCTTGTTGTCTTTGCCTAAAGGTTGAGAGCATGAGAAGTGCGTGTGAAGTTTGTGCATTTTCCCAACTAGACACGGTGTCGGATATGAGTCCGTACATTGGATTTGCCACCACACCTGGGCGCCTCCACCACAGCAACGGTACTGGCATCAAGGTCTGCAGCAGCTACGACCTTTCAATTTGGAAAATGTGAGTATGCGGTGAACCTGGTGCTACGACTTAGAAGATTTTAGGCATGAATCGAATAATAGATAAGAGCGCATAACTCCACATCATGGCATATAGTTTATGGCATCATACGCGTAAATACCACGGCCATGCAGGGTACTTCCATCACGATATTACACTTGTGAGTGTACCTTGCCTTGCATAGGCACTGAGCTTTCATTCAGTTGCTTGGGGGCACTCTTTCCTGAGTGGACTGCAGTGTTTTTTGCGCATGTACCGTACCGGCCACACCAGACTCCTTTCTTGCAGGGCGGCTTTTATGCTTTTACTTTTATCGTGCGGAGAATTTTTACTACAATGATTTGCGCATCCAAAATTTTCTTAGATACGTTTTCTAAGATTTTGGCTACACGCTTTCAGCACACTCATTCCAACACTCACAATGATATGCGTCACTGCTCCACATCATCACATGGACCAGAAATCATAGATGTAAATAGGTTGTAGTACGTAACTGTCCTTAGAAAGACTGTCGTATGTGCGTCGGGTAACTTTTATTCGATTTCGACTGTGAAATCGTGAATAAATCAAGGTGAGGTTGGGGATAGTTACTTCGGCGTGGTGAAAAAATGTGTTCATTCGCACAACGGACCTTCCTTTAAACTCGTCTGCAATGGCAGCAAAGTTTATTTACGGGCGAGCTCCTTGCCCCCGTGCAGGCGCGCTACACGGTTGTGCTTGGCCTAGGCCATTGTTCATCTCAAGTATGTTTTGATACAACGGATGCAGGAATGACTTTTATGACGTGTGAGTGGAATGGTCAGCGCGATTTCTAGGAGTTTATCCTTCTGGTCTCTCCTGTGGCTGCCGTCATCGCCCGAGAAAAGTTGGATGTCTTGAAATGGTTTGCAGGGTGCAACGCTGCTTAACAAATTAGCAAATTGCTTAGCGTGACGTTGCCAGCCACCGGCAATGCCAGCAACAGCTAGCAGTCGGTGATACAACAACAACAAGCTTAGCAAATCTCGATCGCCATGTTGAAATGGAACTCCAGACGTCCCGCGTCAAAATCGATACCGTCAAAACTGGAGAGGTATGTGATATCGCTTCTCTCTGTGATCAGCTTTTCAATGTGCGCCGTATGCTTCCACATAACGACTGCCGATGAGTATACAGTGTCAACTACCTCGTAGTAGTTCTGTCGATGTATATCTTCCACTGAATGCAACGTGTCCAATCGCTCACCACATCGCTGTGGCACCTCTCTTTGCCTTCATACCGGAACAGATGGTTATTCAATGTCAAAATTCTTCACCTTCCTTTCCGTTTCGTTTTTGAAGTGCGAGAGGCCCTGCCGTGGTCCATTTGACATTTTCCTCCATTCATTCCGCTTGGTCAGAAAACAATACCGGTTTCTGTTGTGGGCCGACTGCCTCTGACCATCAAGCTTCCGTCCCACTCTCGGGGGTCCCACTGTCTTGAGGTCCCTGGGGTCATATTCGCCTAAAGTACGTGTAACGAGAATGTTTGATTTGTCGTGTGGTGGTGCAAAATTTTAGCTTGTTGGGGCGTTTCACCGGGACTGTGCTACAATGTGAACATCTGAGATGTAGAACGGGTTATCCGTGTACGATCTCTTGAAGTTAAAAATAATAGTAATCAAAAAATATTTCTGCTTAAAGGAAATGCCTTGGATGATGTTATCGAGAGCATATACGAGGGTTGATCAAAAAGTTCCCGGACGAGTCCTATGAAAATGCAGCCAGATAATTTATTCAAATGTGTGCCCTATCCCCTTCAAAGTAGTCTTCTTGGGCACCTACACATCGCTCCCAGCGCTGCTGCCATTGTCGGAACGCTTTCTGGAAGTCTTGGTCTTCCAACTGCTGGAGCACCTTCAGCGATTCCATCTGAATCACCTGGACGTCGTGAAATCGACTTTCGCTTAGGGAACAGGAAGACAAGTCCGGCGCCGGCAGGGGGACAAGTACGGCGAATACAGGGGGTGGGGAGCGACGACCATGCCGTTACGTGCAAATGCACCCGTGTTTTCAATGACGAGTGTGAGGGAGCATTGTCGTGGTGGAGTACCCAGTTTCGTTCACGCCACAGTTCTGGACGTTTTCGCCTAACGTCCTCCCTCGGGCGACTCAAAATTTTGCAGTACAGTTCAGAGTTCATAGTGTGGTCAGCAGGGACGAATTCTTGGTGCACAATACCGCGAATATCGAAGAAAACGACCAGCATGCTTTTCGTTGCACTTCTGACTTGCCTCGCCTTCTTTGGTCTTGGAGATCGTGGGTTTCTCCATTACGATGACCGCTGTTTGGTATCAAGTTCGTGCTCGTAGACCCAACTGTCAACTGTCGTCACCAGTAATGATCCTTGACATGAAGTTTGGATCATCCCGTGCCTCCTGGAGGACGTCCTGGCGGTCTTCGACACGGTGCTACTTTCGTTCCATGGAAAGAATCCTGGGCACGAACTTGGCAGCCACACGACGCGTGTTCAGATTGCACGTGAGGATCGACTGAGCAGTTCGAAACGGCACATCGGCCATGTCAGCTACTTCTCTTATCGTGACCCGGCGATCCTCATGCACTAGACCCTTGATTTTCTACACAGTTTCCGCTGTTTATGGATGGTCTTCCTGACCGTTCATCGTTGTCCAGTGAAGCCCTGCACGTTGTCCGGCTCACTGATTCATCACCATAGGCCTGCAGAATCATCTCAAACGTCTCCGTTGCAGATTTCTCAAGTTTGACACAAAACTTGACGTATGCTCTTTGCTCGTGTTTGATGTCCATGACGAAATCGCAAACGGGGTCCTGCTTGTGACCAGCTAGATCCGATAACTCTGATGCCAGAGTTGATCGGGTGACACCACGCTAATTGGTCAAGGCCACATCTCCCAGACCCCACACCCCCGTGCTGCCCTCTGCCGGTCAGGAATAAAATCAGTCTTGGAACCTTTTGATCAACCCTCGTATAGAGAGGATTTGCGATTTTCCTCCATTTTGGAATGAGGAAATTGGGAATTGATACTGCTCTTCCCAGCAAATCTGGTGTGTCCTCAGCATGACAGAGCGATGAGTATCTGTGCTAAGCATCAAAGAAAGTATAATCCACAAATCCATGATTTCTTTTTCTTCAGCTTTTGATTCGTAATGAACGTTGAAACCTATCTGGTACTTCGTGTAGTTTATTTTGGCCAACGGGCACTTCACGAGCGGGTGAACAGCAAGCGGTGGCAAGAGTAGATGCACTACATCCAACCTATTGCAGAACGGTCCTGTATAAAATCATCACGAAAAGCAGTTCTAATATGTGTCCCTCGAGGAATGAAATTAATCTTTTTTTTTTTTTATCCCTTGGGTATAATAAAGGGTGAAAGTTGGCAGGTAGATTTGAATGTTTATTTCATTGTTGGGTCCTAACCCTTGAAGTGAACAGCAACTTGGGTCAGCAAACAAGAATCGTTCGTTCGTATCGTTCTTGTATGTTGCAAAAAAAAAAAAAAATAGTGGTAGCTAGTGGTGGTCCTCTGAGTTGTGAAAAAAATGCATGCGTAATAGTGGTACTGTCTGGCAACCACCGCAGCAACTAAATTTGCAAAAATGCACGCGCTCGGTGTTGTGGCTCTTGGCTCGGGCTGAAACCTGGGATGGTATGTGGTGGTTCCACTTGATGGCAAATGCAAGTATCGCGCACGCGCAATGGTGGCGCCATGTGGCGGTTGCGAGCGCAACTAGCAGCGCGAGGGCGCACCATGCTGCCGGCCCGCGTACTAATCACCAAAAACAGTGAGAAACGAAGGATGGAAAGGAGAAAAAACAACCTGTTCAAGCGTTTAATTTTATCATAGTACTGCTATTGCTTCTGTACCCGAGACAATGTCATAGTGAGGCATAGAGCCCGTCCCTTCTACTCTCCCCATGCAACTGACCATAATTTATCAGTTGGTTAGAATAGAATTAACACTGGGTTTCATATGTAGTGCGGTGACGCTGTACCTCATGCGAGTTCAGATATTTATGTAGATGCCTGTACAGGCATAAAAATGTTTTGTGCACAGTACAAAATACTGAATGTTGAAAAAGATTTGAACAGCTTCTTAAGTACTGTTATACAACTAACTTATTAATTTTCAAATTGGAACTTAAAAAAAAAAAAAAATCTTTTTGCCTGACAGCCTGTCTCTATTTGCTCTAAGGAGCAGGCTCAAAATCTTTGGAACTCTACTTCATAGCATTGTGATTCGCCTCAAATAGTTGGGTCTTCATTATTCGAGTGCACGTACAATGACTGAGGCTGTGCCCAGAGTACTATGGAGAGAAGCCACCAAAAAAGAAAAGTCCAAACAAGAATGAGAAACCAGAGACATGGTGAAGCATACCCAATATATTTACAATATTACTTCTTATATTTCATCTATTATTGATTATTCCTACGGATTGTACCAATCCAAAAATAGCAAGGAAAATGATAGCACCAGGAGAAAGAAAAGTAGGCATATCCGGAAACCAGCATTATTCTTCATAGCCTGCAAGTGAGAGAGAACTGCCATCAATTCAAAAGGCAAGCAAACAAAATTGACAATAACAGATAGGAGGAAGTACGAGGCACCTCACACAATCTAGAGAAAACTCCAAGTGGTTCCTAGACATCAACCGTTAGAACTCAAACGCGAGATATGATTGCGTCAAATCTCAATACAAACAAGGTTAAAATGCTGGCTGTGAAAAGCATCACTGTGTTAAAGCAGCCTTCTGTATCTTGAACCAGCCAGGATGGGCCATGATATGACTCGATGCAATGGGAAGCATCAACTACTCACTGGCATGTAAAGCTCCTAGCAGCAGACAGATTTTTGGAAACATCGCACAAACTCAATAAAAAAAAAAGAAAAAAAGTGACTATTGTGCAGCCTTTCTGAAAACAGGTACTCTGAAACCTTGCACCTACATTGCTGCCTCCAAACACACTGTACTATTAGACTGTCTCCATAGATTAAAAGGAGTGAGGAAACCCCTGCAATATATGCATTAATCCAGTCTTGTTATGGGCTTGGTAGCAAAAGAAACTGAAGATTGCGAAAAGAAAAGAACGAGCACATTTTATAAAAATTTTTGCAGTTTCACAAGCAGGGGTTTGACTACTTTGCTCGGGACCCGTTTATGTTGATTGAGATGTTGTAGGAGCAGGCCCTTGACGCTCACCTGCCGTAGCTCTTCGTTTCCGTCTTTCACGTTCTCAGTCGCTCTGCCCAATGTGTTGGCAACATGAGTCATTTCTATATCCTACAAAGTGAAAAAAAATTTCGGCTCAAAGACACAGTTACACTCCTTTACAATGAAGTTCAGGAGACCACAAAAAAATGTTGTCGTAAAAGTAAATTCGTTAAACAGGATGTACCCTAAAATTCTGAAGTACGAAATCGTGCACTCCTAATAGTATCATATAAGTAATACAAAAGGCCCGGTTATAATTCTGCTGTGTATGGCCTCATTAATTAAACCTAAGTTTATTTCTACGTATCTCGGCATGTTGTTCTAGTGTGTACCGTCTAGTGAAACTCCGGTTGCATGATGGCAATAGTGCGGTGTTAGACAGGGTGTAAGGGCTACAGGAGACGATTGTACCGGTATGTTTCCCGTTGGTTCGTGGCTCTTCTTGCGCAGATTTCTCACTTAGTGTATTACTGAATACAAAATTTAAACAGCATTTGGTGCAGTGCAACGGTAGCACTCGCAGGCGCACCAGGTCACGTGGGAGCCGATTGTTCACAGCTGCTTTGCATTTACTGTGACTGTATAGTGTCGCCAGCGTCGCAGTGCACAGTTCCTGCTTTGATACCTCCTCAGCATTACAAGAGCTTAATGCCATTTTGGTGTAGCATTCATGCATTCGCCATCGCCACGAATAGCCAGGGAGTGTGACATCGTGCAGTGTGTCACAAACAAATGACATCAACAATGCATGCAATGTTTACTTCAATTGAACTGCAAATAGGGTATTCTGAAGGGAGTTTCCATGAGCACGCGTGGATCGCTGCCATCTTGAACTGTGCTCTCTCATGCAAGACTTGTAAGATGTGTACAACTTTGTTGTTTAAAATTTCAACTGAAGAGACCCAAAAATTGCTTGGTTATTTCGGTATGTTCGCTATAAAGAAAGTCGCTGTAAATGTTCGAAAATTACATTAGTCTTATGGGGTCTTGATCAGACTGCAACGAAACTATGCTGTAAGGGTTTTTTTCATTAAAAAGATGCTCTTTGTAAAGGAGTTTGACTGTACAGCTTTAACAGTTCAGTCACATACACTGTGTATGATACTCAAATTTCTAGCCAGATAAATTCACATTTCTCTATGCTGAGCATGTGCGCAGTTATAAATGAAAATGGGAAACCTAAGGTTCTCGATTTGCCTTACCAAAGCACGACACAAAGCAAGTGCATAAACACACTGTGCACACCAACCTGTTCCAACACCTTTTCCGTGAACACCTTCTGTAGCTGTGAGATCTCCATGACACGACCTTCAATATTTCTGGAACCCAGATAATGCCCAAATCAACTTTGCTGACCCTCACAACACATCACAAGACTCAAGGCCTCCGCCATGTAAACTGACTGTGTGTGACTACCATTGGTCAACATAGGCAATGAAAGCTAGATGAGGGTGCCAGGATACAGTTCTCAACAGTGTTCCAAACTGATTAGACACACTGGACCCCCTGGATGGCACCATTTCTTGAAATCCAAGGGAGCATTTTTAAAAGCCTCAGACAGGCAGAATTCATGATTGGAGGCTTGATGTTGTGATAGTTGTCTTCCAGAAGCAGTCATTTTGTATGGATACCAGAGTAACACTTATGGTACTTACTTGACTTCCTCAGAAAGGGCGGTGAGTTCTTCATACAGTTTCTTATTCTCCTGCTCAAACTAAAGCATAATATCACACACTCAGAGTCAGACCGACAGGCTTCCAAGAGAGACCCAAAGAAAAATGCTCGCTTTACACTGGAATTCTCTTGTAGCTAAGCTGTCACAGCGCACACAGTGTGGCTATCATGTTTTGTAATCCCCTGTGTATACTACCTAGAACTTTCACCACCATTCCCTGACTACTCCGCGCCATTTCTCTACTAGATGACAAAGATATGGCACGCGTGAATCCTAGCTCTTCAGTAGAGCTTTCTGAGCTGTGACACAGATATATCTCTATATATGTCTGCATCACACCACCAAACATGCCACGTTTAACCCTGACAGTGGTAGAACAACATACTGTCCTAAAACGCAAATGTGCCAGAAAAAATGTGTAGCGTGCACTGTGGTGTCAAATATAGTTACCAGAATTGACTGAGGGGAAACCATCAAGTAATAGAGAGAGTCCGAGTGACACCAAAATATGGGAAAGCAGCCTCTTCGTACCCATTGCAGCTAACCCCTTGACCCTTTTCCGAGACCACTATTTTTAGTGACATACACTGACTGCACAAACACAGTTTAGCTAATAGACATACTGTATAAGTGGTTAAATTCGCGGGCTTAATAATTCGCGAAATTGCGAGGAGCCAGCATCAGGCAATTATTCGCGGAACTTTGAATTCGC
>JARGYV010077578.1:0-23499 GCA_029532675.1 Ornithodoros moubata | reverse complement strand
GGCTATGGCGGAGGCTACGGCGGAGGCCATGGCGGAGGCTATGGTGGAGGTTATGGCGGAGGCTATGGCGGAGGTTATGGTGGAGGCTATGGCGGTGGACAATCCGTTTCTGTCAGCAAAGCTGTCGTTCTTGACGCTGGCCACGACGCTGGTCTTTCTCGTGGTGGAGGCCATGGAGGTGCTCTTGGCGGTGGTTACGGGGGTGGTTACGGAGGCGGCTACGGGGGCGGCTACGGGGGCGGCTACGGGGGTGGCTTCGGGGGTGGCTTCGGCGGAGGATATGGTGGCGGTCATGGTGCTGGCCACGGTGGTTCCCATGTCTTCGTCTTGAAGAACGTTGGTCAAGCTGCTGGTTACGGAGGAGGTGCCCTCAGTGGTGCCGCACTGCTTGGTGGAGGTCATGGTGGTGCCGCACTCCTTGGAGGAGGCCATGGTGGATGGCATTAACATCTAGGTAGGTGGGACAAACCATTTATTTCCGGGAAGAAGACATCGTATAGACGTCAAATGTACTATTCTGTACCCCTGACGGTATTGCTCTTTTTTTCTTTTTTTTTTTCATTTCTGCCTTACTCTTGCAGAGCACGTTAAGCCAAGAAAATCAGTCTTTCCCGAGGCCATTCAGCGCTTCACATCCACGAGAACTCATCGCGCTCGCCGTTGCTTGTATTATATGTAAATAAACCACCCTCCTTTTACCATGTGCCATACTCCTTGCGGAATGCTATGGGTGTACTGGCTGAACGGCACAGCCAGACAGTGTAAACGTATTTTTATTCGCGATGTATTAGCGCTAACAGCATTGTAAAAAGCGTCGCAGGGAGGCGATGCGCGTTATCGACTGGTGAGCGTTATCTATAGAAAGAGGCTAACTTTCAGGAAGATTTTTCAGGAACCGCTCGGTACAAAAAGGAAGACGCGGCAAAAGATAATAACAATATTAGTAAACCACCAATTATTCTTATTATGTTTTGCGGCGTCTCCCTTTTTTGACATTATGAGAAGACTTAACGCGCCCCGCAAATAAAGATCCCTGGTCTTGTCACCAGATATTGAGTCACACTTCTACAAAGGGCGCTAATCCTGTACTTAGTCTTGATCTCGTCCTAGCGTGTTATCTATCGAAGATTTTTCAAAATCGATGCATTTTGGAAGGTGCGCATTAAACATCGATTGTGTTATACACCGAAAGATACGGTAATTAGAACCATGGATCCCGCCTTAGTCAGTCTTTAATCGAGTCCGCAGTAGCAAGGCTCGGCGCTCGGACGAAGCATGACGAATACCCCATAGCTGAGCTGACTGACAACAGGTGCTCTGGCTTAGCCTCTTCTTTCTTTTTCTTTTTCTGACAAAGATTACCAAAGGACCTTCTTCACCTCCCCCACGGTAATAAACCAGGGTTAATCTATCTTACCTTGTTGTATGAACCAAACACAACTAAGAAACATGTACAGTAAAACATGCTTTCTTTGGTTGTATTCCTCTCCATATTCAGCATGAAGCAACGAACTCCTTCATGTTCTCGACGAAACACACCCACACGCACACAAACGAAAGGACTGATAATCAAACTCAGTTTGTGGCAGTTACTCATGTTTTAAAAGCTAGACTGCAACACCTGACAGTCCAAATGCCACGTGTCGAGAACGAGAGCTTCTACGTGGAGGAATGAACATGAAAGGCGCACAAAAGTGAGAGAATGGGCAAGCAATCAGGTTGACGTGGTTTCGTATGGTGCGCAGTGGATCTTAGGATCGTAGACTTGAGCTGTATATACAGCGAACTTCGACTGCTTTGATGCCTTCCTTTAGGACATTAAGGCAGACCTTAGGTTTTAAGTGAGTTATTGACAGTGTTCAGACATAGTACCCCTCATTTTCATAATGCTGTATGTCGTGTGTAGTGCAGCAAAAGTACTGGAGTTACCGGTTCCCTAGAGAAGGGGGCCACACTCTCCTTTTTTTATCAGCAATCCAAACCAAAACTTTCCTTCTCTCCTTTTCTGTGTGACTAGCCTCAAAGACGGAGATTTCCACACTACGAAACAAGAGGCCTATGACCCCCTCAGCCGTCCGAAAGCTGCTTGGAAATATCTTCTGTTGCCAAATTAGATATCCTCTATTTCTGGCAATCTCTCCAGGGATAGACGCAGTCGCTATGAAATTACTTCATGAACACGAATAAAGCACAAAAATAGTCACGAACACGGAAAAATTCGTGTGCGAGACGACTAACAGGTTACGCGAAACAAGTACGTGTGTGTGAATAAAAAAGAATTACAATTGCTTCAGCGAAGCTCGAAGTGAGGCCCATGGTAATGTGCGAACGACGGAGGTCACGCAGGTCATACTCTTCAGTTCACCCAGAGAAAGCGCTTCCTGTATTGCGTAGATTCGTTAAGACCAACACCGAGTTGGGGGCTATTATCAAAGACTGCGTGAAGTCGTTAGCAATTTCTCACATGGAGGTATCAATTTTGAGGCTTAAAGCGGGGTTTTCTTGTCATCCGCTTCCAGAGTCATTGCGCAAATTAAGCATTTCACGGACCTCCCTTTTGTTTAGAATACGGAGGACTTGGCTGCATTCTTAAACATTCGTTGCATCATATGTTTATTTTGCTCGACCATAATGAGCTATGACTGAAAATACAAATGTAGCGATAGAAGTTAAACGGCTTATTGGCCAAGCCACCTGGCATAACCGGCTTATACTGACTGAACGCAGTGTTATAATCCCGTAATATAATTAGTACTGATTACATTTTGATATTTGAGACGTTGTACATGTTTTTTTCTCCGAGAGTGAAAGTCAATCGCGATCTCGGAGCACGAATCGCAACCCAAAGCAGGGAATCTCTCCAGTCCTGTTACTGTGCTGTGTGGCAAGACCATGACGTACATTGGCCATCTGAAACTGTGGTGAAACACCTCATCTCGTCATCATTACTTAGTTGCTGTTGTTGCTGGGAGAGCAAGTGAAAATTACGCGAAAAAACCTGAGGTTCACATGGGGCGAGCGCCTCCTCGACAAAATGGTGACGAAAGGTAGGAAAGCATTTTCTTGATGGACAGGTGGTTGAGACGTATTGTACTGAACGCTCTATGTTCAAGTAAGTACCTTCGCTGTCAAATTGAAGCGCTAGAGCCCTCAGGCCTTCTTCCGCCAAAGAAAAACAGATTCCTAATTCATGATGCTGCGTGCTACAGTAACTTTAACCTTGAAACTTTTCAGTAATGTGCAGCAAGATATGGACAGCTGATCATAGAGTGGATCTGATTGCTCTTTTGTTTGTTTTTGGGCTCACCCTTCCTTTGCATGTTCACAGTGAAATTGGAAACTGCATGGCATAACCATTGAAGCACTGCGTGTACCGCTGGAGACAGTGCGACTGACTGACAACACATATGGGCTCAGTAAAAGCGATCACATAACGTCCAGTTGCGACGCTAAACGGGCTTCCCGGAGGCAATAACAGACAGCTGAAATACGGTTGAAAATAATTTTGCTAAGAAAAGGCAAAGGCTCAAATGGTGACAAAATCATGACACTCGGTAAATTATCTTTACCAATACAGGCTTTACAGCGGCTTTAAATAAATCGAAGGTCAGAACGAGATTTCAGTTTGTGTTGACCCCGAGTATGTCTTATGGTGATTCTTCTTTCTGTTTATATATATGTGGGTCGTACGGGCCCGTAAGTAAAACAAGTTTCGTGCAGAGGATTATCTCCAGGTTTCGAGCCCCCGGCTGTCCGATTTCGGAACTTATAACAGAGTAGTACTAGTTTCCGCGTTGTCACTCCATAACAAATTGCTTCATCGCTCATTGTGCGGCACTCTACCCCATCAACATGGTAACTTCACGCTCCTTTCTTCGTTTCTGTACGACGTTCGTCACAAAGATCAAACTCCTCAAGTCTTTGTAAACAACTGAGGTCCTCAAGACCTACCCTGACGACCGCCAGCCCCGGTGAAGGAAAAGAAGAAAAAGAGTGTGGTACTTATTAAGCGATCATGTGTGGTAAAAAAAAAACAAAAAAAAAACTGCTGCACATTAAATTAAAGGTTTCCGATTCGCATGATCCCGGTTCTTTATTCTGCGACCAAACTTCATAGAAAGAAGTGAATGTTAGTAATCAATGTGACGGTGTGTATTGCCATCATTTATGTAAATGAGAGGGAGCAATACAGGCCAGTCCTCGCTTACTCCGGCAGTCCTTGAGATATGATCCGACGTAATGCTTGGCGCTTCCTGAGACTGTAGTTTGATCCGTAATTCATATACTTATTCTTTGCGTGCGCTTGCAGTTTCTCAAGTGACCTATCGATTACTTCTCCATTAGCTGTGTTTGTCCGCCCGGGGATATATGAATTGTAATGTCGCTTTCTGATAGTGGTCAGGCCTTCAGAAAGAACGACCTCAAATCATTCACGTTGTGAAAGGATCATTCAAAGACGACACAGAGGGTCAGTTACAAACCAGGCTTTCACTGGAAGCAATTTTCTAGAGCTCTTCTATTTTCTAGAGCCCTCCAATGGCTCCTTCTGGTTTTCTTTTTTTCACCAACGTCCTCTTGTGTTAATTAAGCGGAGATGTATGACCACGATAGATGGATCGATGAGTAAATAAGTGACTTTCTCGCCGTCCAAGAAAATTAGAAAACGAAACCAATTACCACGTGACTGAGAGAGTGCTTAGCCCGTGCCACTGTTCTATTTGATTTTTCCATTCTTTCAGGAAGTCTATTACAAGAATGGCATCACAGCTCTGGTGCCTGGCCTGGACCATGCAACTGGCGCATTTTTCATTACTTACTTTCATCATTACTGCTACATATTGATTTGTTATTATTTTTATTTGTTTGCACTCAGATGCATCAGGAAGATAGCGCATGCACATGTCTAGGGAGCCCATATGGCAGAGGGGATAATGTAAGGGCAGTCAGCCTGCTCTGAGCTGGCAATCCCATGCACAAGGAAAGAAAAAAAAATATCCTCAGGAAAGAACACTGTCGCTGAACACGCAGTGAGAAAGCCTCAGCTCCAATCCTAAGAAGCCTTTCGAATGTATGTTGGTGTCCCATCGAGGCAGGCAGCAATCCCGGACATCTCTCGATTCCAAGTGACAGGCGAGCAGCCATCTAGGCTACAGCCGCAGGGAACAGCGAGTCGATGATGAAAGCGTATAATCTAGCCCTGATAATGACGGAGGTTTTCATATCTGGAACTCTTTGGCTGTCGTAAACACATGCATGCGTGCACACTAGTGACGGACCTGGAGGTGAGACTAATTTATTCTTGCGTATTCCGGTCATCGCTGCTCCAACGCTCAGCTCCCGCGGGCGCTTATTAAAGCTCCCCTACCAGCATGTGCCTCAGGCGCATTCTGTATTCAGATGTAGAATCCACTTTATCGGATTCAGGAAGTGTGCATCTCCTTCTTGTTTCCCCTGGTGGTCTTTTCCTGTCCAGGTTTAGGTTGATAATATTAAGAGAATGGAGGAAGAAGATCAACATGATGCTCACTTGATGATCGGAAAGACTGAGCTTAATCTCTTCACCAGCCCCACGCCATCATCGTCATTTATAGTTGTTGTTCTTCACCAGCCTAGTTTATATCGTCTATCTGCAGTGGAGGAGTAGAGCTGCAGATGTGGTGGCACCTTACTTTGGCCGATTTAGTAGTCCGTGCACGCGCGTCACTCTCTACAGTGATTACGGACTACGTAGAAGAAAGTTCCTGCGCGAAATTTTGCAGAAACATTTATTTTGATAACATTTATGGGCGTTTCCCTAGTAGCACAATGTACTGAAAGTCGGGTGCAATAGGGGTGGTCGTCAGGTGGATTATCTGTTCATCGCTGCCTGCTTTACATACCGTAAGCTGCAAAAGCAATCTTGATCAACCCGTCCACCCCTAATGCACCTGACTTTCAGTACATTGTGCTACTAGGGTTCCTTCGTCCCCTATCACTTTCTTAGTTACTTTCCTATAGTGAAGACGGCCTCACTAATTTTATCTCGCTGCAATACTGAACAGCAGGCTCCTTCGCTCTCTGGTTGCTCGGTTGCTGGTGATTATCGTCTTTGCAGTTCCGTCTTTGCAAATTGAGAGAAGCCAGGAAGTGCCGTCCCCCATACCGCTTACAAACATAAACGCACCAGGAGTTTTTGTCTTTCTTTTTATTTATTTATGTTGATTGATTTATTTCCCAAGCCGCACCCAGCTCCTCGCTGTCAGTGCCATTACCGATGCTACGCTTGCCTAAAAGATCTACGACTTGCCAAAGCGCAAGGAAAACGTCAACCGTGTACTTTAAGACCGGGGAAAAAACAAAGTTCACGGGATGCTTTGAAAGCAGCGGACTGCCACCTAGCGGGGACTTTTTTAGCTCCTTAATGAACGCAATCAGGAAGCATTTGCACTTAAAACATATGAATCGGACGTCGTGCCTGATGTGAATGCAAAAGTGGCTATGGACGAAGTCAGCGTGGAACCAAATATGCTCGCCCCAGAAAATGGTTCATGCTTCCGGAAGCAGGGCCTTGTAACGAATGCGTGCACCTGAGCACAGCAAGGGCGAAATAAATCTGTCAGCGAGTATCTTCTAAAAAACACTACGGGCTATTAACCGCGCAAAAGTGTGATTCAGCAGTGTGCGAACGAAAGTTGGAAGACACGCTGCGTTGCCGTGGGGCAAAGGTGAGAAGATCCACTCTTCGACGAGGGAGTGCCAAGTATAGGAGAAACTGCACCGATCAAACTTTTTTGTTTTGCGCCGAGCCCAGGTTTGAAATGTTGCGATACTTTCTAGAGCCTTCATTGCAGTTCCTCCTTAATGTTTCTTACACTTATAACTTATGCTATAACTCATTAAAAGCGTGGAGAATCCGCGCATACGACCGAAGACGTAGAATATTCTTTAACTGCGTAATTTGAAAACCAAGCCACTTCGTTGTTTTTGGGTTCTGCTGTGTTACTGTACGACAGTTCAGCTGAGCAGGATGGAACCTGTACGCAGTCGGGAAATCTCAGTCAGTTTGGTACAAAGTTTTTCTTTAAAGAAAGACAGAGAATAGCAGTTTGACAACCCAAACTGTATGTTGTTGACCGCTCTGCAGGGCACTTAAACATGAATTTTTTATAACATCGTAACCTATCAATTAAGTGAAGAAATTAAAATAACAAAAAGGACATATTGACAGTAAATCCACATTTTCTAGCTGTATTTTAAAGCTGCATGAGGTTCTAAAATAAGGAAGGGCAAAGGTAAGTCGCAGGGCATCTCTAGGCAGATGGGAATGACAATGCGACTATGTTCGTTCCAACAACCCAAGCCTTGCGCATAATTCTATATATTTTCGCCCAATGAAAAGGAAACAGTGCTTTCAGGATAGATACCTCGAAACAGGAAATATATAGCATGCCAACAACAAGCGTTGCGTTTATTGAACCTTCGCAACGGACGACGATACGGGCCGCGTATGCCGCTGCATGTTATGTTTCAAAAGGCACGAGGGTTCGGAAGCCTGTATTCGCACTCCCACATAGCAAACTTTTTACATCCCTTTGAGTGTGAATAAGGTGGTTTACAATCTCCAACATTTAGTTAGATCTTCGTGTTTATTTTCTTCTCTCAAGATCCCGTCAAGTACTTTCGAATTTATATTTTATACGCCGGTTAAAGTAAGCGCAGTCCGAGAGTTTGTGATATTGGGAAGCCCGACACCGTCCACTAAATGAAATCCGCTAGATCCAGTTCCTGCAGAGGATCACTCTGAGTTGGCCTCGATGACTAACGTTTTCGACATTCGCACGTGACTGATGCTCGCGGCATGGTATCAACCGTTTTACTGTTTTGCGGCGCATATATATATATATCGATATTGAAAGATCGATATATCGATATTGAAAGAACGCAAAAGCCTGCCAAATGTTTTGGCAGGCTTTTGCGTTCTTTCAGTAGTGTCTGGAGTTGCAGCCTCACGAAGTATTGGGTCTACTTTTCAAGTTGTTTCTTCGCCTATTACTTCCTTCTTCTACTAGTACTACGAGTAGGACACATCTACTCTATATAATTGCGCAAAGAGAAACTGAAAGAGTAGGTCCTAGAATAACGCCTACTGCTAAATAATAGATGGGTTTAGCCTATACTTTTGTGCCTGGTGATCGAGACGACTAGAGAACTTGGCCCTTCGATATTGCAGGTACAATGTCATTTCGGTTTGTTCACGTTGTTTGTTGTCATTTCCTTCTACACAGCTAGGCTTAACGAAGATTCCTGCTGCCTTGCCATACAGTACACCTTCGAAAGGGTAACAGACGGGAAGGCACGGCTGACAGCATCCCTACCCACCAACGTCGGTATTCACTCATTCACACCGTATCACAGTGTTAACTCCCATAACAATATTACGGGTCAACAAGTGACACACATTCTTATTCCCATGCACTCCTTCCTGCCGTCATTCTCTGATGGTTGGAAGGCTCCGCATGACTGACCGGAATTAGGTAATGGTACCCGCAAAAGTTCTGTGCAGTATATTTCATAATTTCGTTTTGTTCATGGCTCTCACGCAACAGGTCTTGGACGTTGAGAACGCCATTGAAATACTTCCGGCCTATACAGGCGGACCAGAGGTCTGAATGCACATACACAAACGTCTAGTCTCCTTCTACCTTTTTTTCTTCTCTGTCATCTTCCTCTGTCTTTTCGACTTCCGTTTCTAGCTATTTGCTAATTGCTCGCCGTAGTCGGCCTCGCTAACGCGCGCAACGTCACGACTAACGTACGGGGGGGAGGGGGGTGATGCGCGTTCTGGCCCGACTTCGCGGGAAACTTGTTGTCATACGCCATAAATCATAAGGAGGAAACCCATGAAAGACCCCTACAGCACAGCCGACTGTAAGATTGGATCCACCGATCTCCCAATTTCTGGAACGTACTTGGCAGCTGCCATGGAGCCAGCATGTCACTGGTGCTCTAAGGCGTATGTGTACGTCCTTAGTCGTGGGCAGCCTCGGTCGTATTTCGTCGCCTAACCCAATAAGCAGCTGGCCCAAGGTACAAGACGATAGTGTGGCACGAGAGCTTCTATCTTCAGAATATAAATGGCTATAGCGGTACGCGTTATAACTTCATACAGGGTCATAACTATAAAGCATTGCACGGCTCTAAAAACGCAGCAGTAAATATCCCCGTGAAGGTTACCCTCCTGAGCCATCGAAGTGGACAGCATACAATGAGGGGTGACAATGTGGCGCAACAAGCGGCTGGCTGCAGTTTGGCCCCATGTAAGATGGGGATAAGTTTGACGCTTGTTAGGAATTTCATAAGTAGCAGTTCTAAGACGCTGAGAGGATTACGCATGGTCCTTACCAAGGTCAAGAAGTGTGGCAACGGATGGTATTCTGAAACCAAGCCCTAAACAAAGTCTGCGCTGTGGTTTGTTTAAAAAATTGCAAGGTGGCTATATACATACTGTACAAAAGATTTCATTTCAACTTGCAGTATGGAAGTGGAGACATCTCACCTCTGCCTGTCCTGCAGTCAGTTTCGGCCTCCATGAAAAATTCAAGCACCATTTGACCGTGTTGGGGACACACTCTGACCTTACAACCATACTCGACCCCGTGCCGCTCACACGCTAGTGGTGTGTGACCTCAGCCTTCCTCGATTTCGTGAAAGCCACGTTCCTCATCAGCATTCTTTGTCTTCGTTGTCTTTTCTGGAGGGCGCCAAAAACATCATCAATGTTCTTAGACTGTTTTCCCTTTATAATGATTTATACGTGCACTTATTTTCAATCGAATAGCAAACCGATTTATTGTATTTTCTTAATAAATACATATTGTCTCCCCCATTCCATATATGCCGCCCGTCTCATTCACAGCCGCTAGGCTGTGGGGAGGATCATTTAATCGAATTTGGTAATCGTACAAACTAGGCATCCATTTGTTTGTTTTTTCTTTTGCTTTTGTGCAGACGTCCATTACACGCCGGATGATCTGGACATGATAAACAGCCTTCCGTCACACCTGATCTGCACAAGAAACGAGGTTACCGGGCGTAAGCCAGCTGCGCCGTAAGGAAGCCCCATGTCAACGATCGGAATACATGACACCGCACGGAATGCCAGTTTTGTTGTTCCCGCAAAATACACACTTCCAGATAATCAGAGCACATAATCTGTCTGTGTCAAACTTAACAATGCACGGTAATGACTCATAGAAACTGCTCTAAACAGCAATCACGTTTCCGACTGACTTTACACACTGGGAGCGGCTGTCATTAGGAGGTTGCTTCCGTTGAACAGGTTTTTGCTCGGCTACCTATCAACATTCTTCTTTATACCTAAGGCAGAACATATTGTAAGCACGAGAAAGCCCAGTTTTTATTGCTTGCCGAACAGAAAGCGTACACCTAATCGTCGATTATTTGAACGGGCAAATGACATCCAAACTGCGCAAGTCGTGATGAAGGGGTAACACTGCCGCTTGCCTAGATGTTTCTACTGATTGTGGAAGAAATAGCTCCGTTCGTAAACGGACAAAGGCACGGTTCTGCGACGCGGAACCGATATGATTTGACACACAAATGCTTGTCATGCACGGGTTCTCGCTATGCAAGTATATTTGTGCACAGCTGCAAGCGCGTATATTTTATCTCTGTAAAATTATCCTACGATCAAGAACGGGTGTATCAACTGATAGCCTAGGCAGATGAACGATCTTTGCGACGTCTCTAAGCCTCAGCAAAACTCGGAACGGAGATAAAGGCAACTTTCTAACTTTCGTTTTCTGGGATTGACTTCCTGCAACGGACACGATCCACACAGCAGATGTCGTTTCCGAGCCCGTCTACACGAAACAATCAAAAAGAGCAAACGCTGTAGATATCCTACATTTAGCATCTGTCGTCCAATGTGAATACCGTCAGCGCTCTCGCAATTTCTGCATCCAGTCTGCGGTCTTGTGAACCATCTTGTGCACCAGGAGGGCGAATTCAAGGTAGCAGATACACTATCATATACACCGGTTCCAGCATGTAAGAGGGAAGACACCGTATGATTCAAATCTCTTCCACCTTCGTCTCTCTAGCATGGAATTTTCACTATGCATTCGCCACAAACCAATCGTTACAACTTAGCACTGCGTTAATTTTCTTTATCCGTCACAAACATTGTGCAGTGACAGTATGCTACAGCAATACCAGCGCAATACGCGGTGATGTTCATATTTGATATGATATACGAGATGGATAATGCGATGATTAAACTGCACTAGAATTACATTGTCCAAGACAGGATGCTCCGTTTAGAGCGCCCCAATTTGGTGTCAAGAACTTTGCAGCAGATCTTACTGAATTGCGTGCGGAGTATATTTCTCTTTTTGCATGCACCATCGGTTGGGTTGAATATGTGCGAGTAGTGCAACAACAACAACGGTAAACAAGGTGACTATTTCGGCATTGCTTGTGACCGAGTCGTTCAGGCATTATGTACGTCTAGTGACTCGCCATATCAAACACCTTTAGCCCGTTTAATACGTAAGCGGGACCAGTCGAGGATCCATCAAGCGCTTCCTCCTCCACTGTAGATGTGACACCATACGTCATGGTTGGATCAAAGATGTATCAAAGCACGCAAACTACGCACGCGCGTGTGAGAGGCGTGGCATCACCCGACGCGTTCACCGTGAACAGAATTAATGACGCAACGAAAATAGACAGCGCCAAATGTCGCATACTGTTTGATAGCGCTCTGTGCAGCGTAAAGGAGTCCGGCCATGAAAACACAATGCAGGGAAAGAAGGAACAACGTAATGACAAGTGTAATCCACAGATGACCACAAAGACTGCAAGTATGAATCGTTTTTGACCATGTCTAGACGACGCATTGATATAATTTCCAGGTTGAAATTCAAGAGTGAGGATGTTGTAATCTCTTAGCAAATAGCGAAAGACAGTAGTGGTTACAATGGACGAATAAATGAAAAGGTATGACTTGGATCCTGGAGGTTTCTTAGCGGATTTTTCTTAGCGTATTTTTCGAATTACAATCACCATCATCATAATAACAAAGAAATGTCAAGTGAAAGCAATTCTAAAGAGGTAGAGTTCCGCTGTCAATGAACAGTAAGTAACTCACTCTTTTTTTACGAAGCATATGAACGGGACCCCAAACTGCTGAGACATTCACATTTAAATCTGGTACAGGAGAAGATACAATATACAGGACGCACAAGGGATTTTACTGATTTTAAAATATACTACATGAAACAACTGGCCTCGTTCCTGTTACCTTTTAGTGCGAACCGTGCCCGACTCAAATGCGGAAACTTTTCACAGAGGAAAGCTCTTCGTTAGAATGATGAAGAAAAATTTAAAGATCCGGTGGAGCACAAGTTAAAGCAAAGCGCCTTTGGTTGGAAGCCGCCTATGTTTCGTATACAGACTGGGCATCTTTTGCACAATCTCTGTGCGAAACACCGGTGGCTTCCAACCTGAGGCGTTTTGCTTTACCCTTCGTTGCAATGGCTCAGGTAAACTGTTCACGAAAAGTTTTGCAGACGCGAGACGATATAGGACACACGTGCACGATGATCTACACTGCCGTGAATAAAGCGCCCGTTCAGTCGAACGTCCATTATGTCGTCTAGCCAGTCCACCAGACTGCGCTACAGCACCATCAAGAATCCATTAAGATTTTTTCTTAACATCGCACGAGGAACACACGACCCAACCTTGACATAGATACAAATCGCTTACGAACCAAGTCGGAAATCCATTTACCCAGGCAGTGTCAAAGCAGTCATTTAGTGCAGTGTTCGTTCGCTGGCTAATGCTTACTCGCCTCCTCTTCAGCGCATTGCAAAGAACATTTTTTTTATTTCCATTATATTTTTCTTCACTAGTGGCTTTCCTTAGTTTTAGAATTTAACATCAAACCCCCTTTCATGACAATAACGCTATCATAGCAGACCATTTTAATGCCGATGCTTATCGATTACAGATCACGGAAAGAAACGGAATGTTCTGCCGCGAGATATCAGTCAGCTTTTCGGCTGATGCCCTTTATTGCGCTTCTGTCCTCGTTTGTAGCGCCTTTCGGAACTGTGGAACAGTGCTAAATAATACCTTTTTGCATACATTCTGCTGGAAACATCAGGACATGCAGTACACTGTAAATTTTATAACGACATTTTAAATGTATTCTAGGCGTAACTACGGAGTATTACTTTTATATGCTCCCCTATTACACCACCTGCAGGAAAAAAATAAACTCTATTGTGGGGTGTAAGATGGTGTTTGAGCTTGGAAATTCCCTCTGCACAGCATGTTTATAACAGCACGTTTCTTCAGCTGTCACCGAAATATCCATGAGTAAGTCACCCCAAGTCCCAGGCGCGATCACGTCCTTTATCCTTTGCCCTTCTACAGGTTACTCATTGCATCAGGGTCCTTATTTACTACCTCGAATCCTGGAACGAGTGGGAATTTGCTCTTTTTTGCATTTATGAATCTTACAAAGACATCATTTTTCGTAGCTGGAAGACCTGAAGACAACCCCAAAGGCTCTGGGATTTTGGTATGATTCTGTACAAATATATGGTTTTCAGTTCTTAAATAAATGTATGCAGGATGAACGCTTATGTCTGTATTCATGACCACTGCTCTGAACGTTGAGCTTTAGAATGAGCTCATATATTAACCGTGTTAATTCGAATGTTACAGAAATTCCTGTAAGGACGAGCTATTCGTGTCTAGCAACATGCTGAGCTAACGTATAAAGTCTGTTTCGCGTCACTCACATGTATGTTCAGAAAAAAAAGGGGCTCTCTTGGTACTAGGGAGTATACCCAGCATAGGGTGTACAGTTACTCCCAGAAAAGAGTAAGTTATGCTACCTGGGGTGTGCACCAAGAAAAGGAGTACAATTACATCACTTTTTTTGGTAGAGTATACGTCCTAAAAGGGGTGTTGATTTATACTCAGAAAGGAGTAAGTTATGGTATGTGTGAAATACACCCAAAAGGGTGTTTGAAAATTAACAGCGTAGACGATCTGTAGATACCCAGAAGGCTCTACAATTTTGGTAAGATTTTGTCCAAACATATGGTTTTCACTTCTTAAGTAAATGCATTTCATGATGAACGCTCACGTCTCTATTCATGGGCGTTGTATTGAACATTGAGTTTTACAATGAACGTATGAATCAACTGTGCTGATTCGGTTGTTACACAACTACCTATGAGGAGGAGCTACTCGTGTCAAGCAACTTGCTGATCTAACGTGTAGAATCTGTTTTGCGTCACTCACATGTATGTTCAGGAAAAGAGAAAAAAACACTTGCCACGAGGGTGTATACCAAGCATAAGGTGTACAGTTACTCCCATAAAAGAGTAAGTTATGGCACCTAGAGTGTGCACCAAAAAAAAAAAGGAGTATAATTACACCATTTTTTGGGGAGGATATACGTCTTGAAATGGGTGTTACACTCAGAAAGGAGTAAATTATGGTATGTGTGAAATACACCTCAAAAGATGCTTTGAATTAACAGCGCAGGGCGATGTATTGATGAATGGATGACACAATAGGTGAAAAGAATTGAAATAGTGATGGTGGCACGGAATATCCAACCTATATCCAACCTTTGCACGCAAGAACTTGCTTTCCCGTAGTTTTATCACCTTCGTTCACGGAACCTATCTTCCAGTTTCATCTTCCCTGCAGTCATTTACAATGGAGGTCAAATATATCATTCGCTGTACGTACGTCAGCGGATAAAGCAGACTACGTCCGTGATGCATTGACGGGAAAAAAGTGTTAGATGTTGCACACGAAAATTGATACTTTATCACCACAGTAAGTTCCATCCAGTGTTCACGTTGCTAAGACTTATGGGTTACCATAGACTAAAAATTGAGTGCTTCAAAGCGTTAAGGTTTGAGGAAAGCCAATACCATGCCACAGCATCACAAGAAACAGGCAAACAAAAACAAAAAAAAACTGAGAAAGCTCTGTGTGTCATGAAAAAATACGGAGGTCAGCCAAACGAAATATTAGTTGTGATGCTTAGGGTTCATTCGTGCAGGTGTTTAACTGGTCCGCTTTGTTAAGGAACAGAGTAAGAACCATCTAAAGCACCAGGTATTAATAAGTTCGTCTCCAGCAGTACACTGTATGCCATCCATTATCCACGAACTAAAACGAGAAAAAGCCAGGACAACTTGGCTTGCTTCTTCTCAATCTTACACGAAGCAAGCGACTTCCGTGTGAACTCGACCAAGCGCAGCATTCACACGCTATAGTGGTCTATTTTTTGTTGCAAAATCGGAGCCCTCCGCGAGTTCGTGTCCTCTTGGACGTTTTTGTTCGGACTGGGTTGTTTACGTAAGCAAAGAAGAACACCACCCTATTTTCTCTGTCATCCCGAGGCTTGTCTTTTGTCCCTGTTCGTGTGTTTGCTTGTTGTCCACGAAGTCCCCATTTTTTTACCCTGTGGCATATTTCGTCTCGATTTTTCTCCATGTCGAATTGCGCCACACCTTCCCCGCGGACATGAAGTATTGCGAGAAGCTGCACTGGCTTTTGCGGAGCGGATACCTGAAGGAAAACTACCGTCGTGTAATGCTCCCGTGCGAAGTAAAGGTGCATTCGCCTCCACGTATTATATTCCCAGAATCTTCCCGTCATTTCCATTCCCACTATCTCCTGTAATTCGTGAAGACCTCAGCGTGAAGATGCTGAGATCTTCAACCAGTCTTTGAAGAGTAGGTGCTTTTGACACGCAAAACTGTGCCGTAGCTATGACGCCTTAATTCCGACATCTGTACGTGTTTGTTGGTGGTTTTGGGGATAGATTGCACTTAGCCAATGAGGCGAGTGTGTAATGTCAGAGTGTATGTGTGCATAGGACATAAAAAGAAACAAAGAAGGTAAATGAAAGAAAATCTGGGGATGTATAGGGCACCAAATTGCCCTCAGGCTATCCCAAAACACCTGCTTGATATCCCACAAAATAAAAAAAGAAGCGATAGATTTACCTAATATCTAGTCCTTAACTAACCGAAATAACACTTAGAACATTTAGAAAAAGACGAAGAAACCGGGACACGCCATCCTGGCCAATGGCCAGAGAGGGAAGCCAGAAGATCGTCACACGCGCTCAACCTGTTCCCGCCATTTTGGCCAGCACCATGGTTTTGAGATGCTTTAGATGTGAACTCAGCATTATACTTTGTCCGATCATTCCGTTAGAAAACGAAATGTCTCGCTGAAGCTCGTGTCGAACACACCGAAACATTCTGTAGACCGTGTAACATACCTTATTTGCTCCATGTTCGCTTAGTGAAAATCACTATGAAATACTCAATGCATGTCAGCTTTCATTTCGACCCCTCCTCTAATATTTGAAAGGATGACGAAGATCTTATGTTCTTATTCGGGGTGATGCATACACACTTAAGGCAATGACGACTGAGGCAGGGCCATCGCCCGCAAGTACGAAGCAGACGTCTGCCCAATTTTCATCGAAGACGCGAAGTTCCACAGGAATTTTAATCCTTTGGTCTGGTACACCGTGTCCGAGGTGTTGCACGATATTTCATTCGCTCTTGTCCAAAAGGACGTACGCGTACCAGTTTTCACAAATGAGCAGTCGCAATCCTTCATGATGAATGATAATTGGACAACATGTAAAGCATAAATCTCGTTTCTATATATAGACAAACCAATAGGACGGAAACGGACGGGAGAATGTGTGTCTTCTCTGTCCTAACCTTAGAGTTCTGGCGAAGCAGCAGGCTTTTTAGCATAATTTCATATGGCAATCTTTTTTTGACGGTGTTATGCGCCCAAGTGTCGCTTTTAGCAAAATACTTCCCTTCCGGGTTCGCAGCCGCGTGGGTTTTCCCGCTCACTTCTTTTAAATGTGTCCCGAACCCTGTCGGAAGTACATGCTATAATTCACTATATTTACCTGACATTCTTGCTTCGCGACGTAAGGCGACGGATTATTATTATTGTTGTCACCCTTTAGGCTTTCATAAGCGCTGCGTCGTAACGCCATTGTCATAACCAGTATTCATTGCTGTATCTCAAATAACGCTCCACGGCTCCGGCCCTGTTTGATATACTCAACCTTGACTCCTGCCGCATGACTTATCACCAAGAGATTTAACGCATTCCGTGAAGCATCGGTATATTCCCGCTGCCTTCACCTCCAAGTCCTGCACTTTTACTTTCGATTTCTAATGTTTTTTGTTTTCTTTTAATTCTTCTTTTTGCTTTCAAATGCTTCCGCTTTACAAGCAAAGCTTACAAGCAATTGTTAAACATCCCTCTACACGATAAGGCGTTCAAACGATCCGAACGTTGCCTGTCAAGTTCACGGCACGACATCCCCATATATTTGCCGACGGCGCGTGACTGAACAGGAATAAATTGTGATGTCAGCTTTCGAGAGTAGCAGCCATACCATGCAGGAAACGTATGGGCAAACATATCACCCTCGTGGTTGCTCGGAAAAGATGCGTTGACCGGGTTTGCACTGAAGGGCTACTGCCGACGATAAAACACGCTTGGCACGCATACATCTTTTTGCCTTGCGGTCTGAATAAACGCATCATACTGTTCCGGTGCACGGTACTTTCTATATCTTTATCATCAACGCGGCTGACGTCTCATCAAGCGAGCTATGATCATCATCAGACCTTTCGCTGTACGGAGAAGTGGAGAGTGGACAGCAGGAAGAGCTCGCCTTCACCATGCTTGATCGCGTCTGTCGTTTATCAGGGTTTCGTTACGATTTGCCCTCCTATTCAACACCCTCTCTCTTGCTGCTCGACGTGTATAAAAGGCAGACGACAGGCGACGAAAAATGTAAATCTTCCTTTGGAGCTTCCTTTTCTTCTGAACCATGACTAAGGCAGTGGTAAGCATTGATCTGAGCAGTAGCATTTCAAGTCGATGGCGGTTTTTTGGGAAAAGGAGGTGAGTTCTAAGGAACTCAATCCTCCTGCTCCCCGCCTGCCTCACTTTCAGGCTTCAATCTATAAAGTAGAAGTACCATAAGAGGACTTCGATTGAAAGTGCACAGTGTTCTCATCATAGATGCGAGCTTGGGACAGAAAGACTGCGATGCAATCGTCCTCTTTTGTGCCCCAAACTCAGGACGCGTTAAGACTCAACCTGTAGTTATTAACTCGCCTTCATCCTCCACTATACGGACATTTAGCAACGCGAAGGGCATCCTAACTATGTCGACAATCTTTCAGGGACTTTTGTGCTGCTTCATCACAATGGCTAGCGCCGGCTTCCTTGGTGGAGGCGGCGGCGGCGGCGGCGGAGGTGGCCATGGCGGATATGGTGGAGCAGGAGGTTTCGGTGGCGGAAGTTATGGTGGAGCCGGAAGCTACGGTGGAGCCGGAAGCTACGGTGGAGCCGGAGGCTTTGGTGGCGGAAGCTATGGTGCAGGAGTTGGTAGTGGCCACCATGGTGGAGGCGGGGGAGGAATCAGCTCCTCGTACATCGTGAGGACCGTCACAAAATCCTCTGCTGTTGGCGGCGGACAGGGCGGCTATGGAGGAGGGCATGGTGGTTTCAGCGGCGGTCACGGTGGATTTTCTGGCGGCTATGGCGGCGCTGGTGGATTGGGTGGAAGCTACGGGGGTGGTCTCTCAGGTGGTCACGGTGTAAGCTACGGAGGCGGACTCTCAGGTGGTCACGGCGGAGGCTACGGAGGCGGACTCTCAGGTGGTCACGGCGGAGGCTACGGAGGGGGACTCTCAGGTGGTCACGGTGGAAGCTACGGAGGCGGACTCTCTGGTGGTCATGGCGGAGGCTACGGAGGCGGACTCTCAGGTGGTCACGGTGGAAGCCTTGGCGGAGGCCAAGCAGCTAAGATCATCGTTGTGAAGAGCTCCGGTGGAGCTGGAGGTATCGGCGGAGGCTACGGCAGCGCTGGTGGTATCGGCGGAGGTTACGGCGGTGCTGGTAGTTTCGGTGGCGGATACGGCGGCGGCCACGGTCGCAGCTACGGAGGGCACAGTGGTGGCTATTCTGGAGGTATCGGTGGACATGGTAGCGCTGGCCTTGGTGGAGGCCACAGCGGTGGAGCAGCCAACGCTGTTGCCAAAGTAGCCCTTTTGAAAGCCTTCAGTGGCAGCAACATTGGCGGCGGAGGAGGGCAAGGTGGTGGCTATGGCGGTGGATACGGTGGTAGCTACGGTGGTCACCACGGAGGCGGATGGCAATAGAACGATCCTGATCGGTAATGTAAGCACCTCTTTCTTAGTTCCATGCATCTGCATATGCGCCACATTCTGTACTTTTCCTCATCAGTCGTCTAGTTTATACCCAATTACGAATTCACAGCTTATTCAAGCAAATAACGAACTGCGCACACTGGGAGTAAACTCAGCACTAGCTAGACAGTGCAAAACTATGATAATGTAAAATGCAGAACTACTATCATGTACGGAAAGAGATAGCTCTTTTAGCGCCTTCTGTAACAACAGTTTATCCACGAACAAGAAGCGCCAAAGCAGGTATGAACCCATCTAGCGCAGTGAAGCATTAAAGAGTGTCCCTCTTATCTAACGCACTTGCTGTGGAATTCCAAAATCACTATCACCCCACAGTTGCTTCATAATCCTTCTAAGTGGTCATCACTTTCTTCTAGGAACGCGGAGTCCCTCCAACAGTGCTGACCACGAGGCCAGCTGAAAAAAATACCTCTATATGACTGGGAAGATGAACAGCTGAAAGGACACCACCCGCGTGAATAATGTACAGATCAGTGCCAGACTTCGTTATGTACATATGTACAACCCGCAAAGCGGATTGGAAATAAAGCTATCCTTGTTGCCGTTACAGTGCTTGTCCAGTTATCCTATATTGTTGTATCCCATCTTCCTTGACATTTAGCACTGGAACATTTAGCCCACTATATTTGATACCCTACGATATTTAACCATAAAACGGAAAACCACAAGTAAATTATAAACTGTTAAAGTTTCTTTGCATGCACTGCTTGTCGTAAAAACAACGACAGTTCAGGCGTGGTGATAAATGTGCGAATTCTGCAGGCTATTAACCAAGGAAGATCAGAAGGCTTACTCTTGGGCTATAATTGCGCAGATACTATCATCCGTGACGCTCATGAGTCATGACAAGACCGACATGCTCTTCACTCATGGAAGCACCAGCGCCCTTCCACAGGACACTCTCTAAATGCACAGCAGCAAAAAGCAACTGGCAAAAAATATGCATAGCGTTCAATGTAAGAGTGAAAGGGAAATGAATGAGAGTGCAAATGTAATTGACAGTCCAAATTGTGTCCTTCGGAAAGTTACTGGAGAAGCGTGCTAGGTTAGCTCTATTGATAGAACCTTGAACCGCCAATCCACAAGATATAGTAACGAATCAAGCACACAGGTCGACGGAGTGGTGGTGGTGGTAATGTCGTTGATTGCTCGCCGTAGTCGGCCTCGCTTAGTGCGGGCAACCTCACGACTGACGCGGGGGGGGGGATATATGCCTTCTGGGCTGACTTCATAGGGAACTGTGCCAGCGTACGCCTTAAATTGTAAGAGGAAAACCCAGGAAAAACCACTTGCACAACAGCCGACCATAAGGTTCGATCCCACGCTCTCCATTCTTTTGCACATGCCCGGCAACTTCCAGGGAGCGAGCATTTAGCCCACTCGGCCATTCCGCTGGTTTTTTTTTTTTTTTGTAGGGTCGACACAGTGATCAGGTGGCACGCCCTTTATTGAGCACTTGACCTTAAGGGCAAGAGCAATCGAGAAAGACGACGCGCATCACAGAGATTCCTGGGAAGGTCTTATCCGTGGAGTAGCCAGGGTCGGCGAGAGGGGGGTGTCAGACCGTCATTTCTCTTGCCGACCCTGGGGGTATAGCACATGAAGCTTCGCAAAACGTTCGGTTTTCGTCAGTTAGGATGAAGGTGTGGGGCAATATAGATTTGATCCCCATAGCTCGCTCGCTTTTTCAGTGACCTGCTTCTTTCGATCTTTGTGGCCGGCGATGTTACGGGGGTTGTCGATCCAATTCAGAGGTATACGTGTCTCAAATAATCGAATACACAATACCGCGTACCATCAAGTTACATACCTCAAAGCGTAGTTGAGAGAGATTGATGCCACGTAGTAGATAAGAGGCTTTTCCCGTCCTGAAGAACAGACTACCTGCCGTTCAACGTTATGACGAGAAAAAGAAGAGCGGCTCGCTGGCAGAACAATCTAAAGCTTGCACTATGACTGCGCCAGCTTTCACACATGTGTCTTAGTTTTGCCAACGACGAGTCGCGATGTCTGGAAACGAGCAACTTATAACAGCGATATGACGTAGTTCATTTACAAACAGTGGGCGGTCTACGAAACTAATTCAGGCGTCCACCTGCTACTTCCATTCACTAGCACACCTAAAATGCCGCATGCAGTGCGGGCGACAAAAGTTGACACAAGGATATTACCTAAGCAGCACGATGTACTGAAACTCAGGTGCATTAGGGGTGGACGGGTTGATCAAGACAGCTTCTGGAGCTTGAAGCACGTAAGAGAGGCAGCGACAAACAGATAAGACAACCGACAAACACCCGGACGCCACGTGAGCAGACAGACAGCACGTGTAACACATACATTATTGAGGAGCACCCCTACTGCACCCGACTTTCAGTACATTGTACTGCAAGGGTAGTTATCATAGGCTGATGTAAGTTATCTAACTGCCTTCCAATCCTTTATCGCTGCCAGTCAATCACAAATAAGAAATGTGATGTCCAGAAGTTGAAAGAAGTTCTTCGATTCACTGACGCTGATAAGTATTGAGAAACCTCTGTCAGAATCTAAACTCGCTTCCAAGCGACACAATGTGTTGAGCCCATTTCATGTCAGGAAGGTTCAGCGACGGGACATGACGCGGATTATAGCTCGAGAGCGTAGAAGGAACCAGATCTACGGCATATCTCTTTCTCCTTCATATTTACAGCGCTTTTGGTGAATGCAAAGTGTTTGGCCACATCTGCGATTGACCCAGCACACCTGTAGAAGAAACGGATGAGGGAACTTCCTCATGATGCGCTTGCTTCCTGCACGACTCGAATTAGCGCCTCCGCCTATTCGATTCTAAAGTCGTCGTACCATTATAACATTATGTATTCTTGAGTAGAATCCACGACTGGTCAGAAAGGTCGTCACCCTGACGCCGTTATGATTCGTTACGTACGAATAAACCGAATGCAATATCTTCCGAGTGACACAGGCGCCCTGTCCCATGCATGCTGCTTTCTTATAAGCTGAGATTTGAAAACGCAATCTGGATTCATTTGCCCACCGCCATTACGTGACTTTTTGTACACTCTGCTGCTCATGCTATTAATTGAAGAATAGCAGCCAATGAGGTCCTGGGAGAGAATCACAGAGAAGGAGAAGACCACAAGTCAACATTGAAATGTTCTTATATTTTTTTTAAATACCTGTATGATCTGACGAAGCCAAAATTCCTTGTGAAGGTCGCAGTTTTTAGTTTATCATCTTCCTAAAAACAGCAGCAGCAGAGCTGTTTCTGGATTCGGGAACGAGTACTCTTTTCGTGATTAGATTACGTTAAAACAAAACAACAAAAATCTAATACATAAAACCGCGTTGTTGCGGCTGGCCTCACTCACTGCTCACGTCGTTCATGACCCGTTCAGTGAAGCTCTCAGCCGGCAGGAAGGGCGTAAATAGCAGATAACATAATCGACTTGCCAGTGACATCGCAGACAAGGTAGTCCTGACACTGAGTGCGTGCGCTCAAGCTTTCTGGAAATGTCAATGACGTCGCAATTCCTCTTAAAGTCGGCCTGATAAATGCTAATCCCTCTGTGCCATGCTACAACATTAGCGCGCCGCCCATAGTTACAGTTACTTGGCGGTACAAATGCGAAAAAGAGACAAGTAACGTGAACTCGCTTAGGCGTGGCTGGGTCCCGCACCGTGTTCCGTGTCCCAAACACGTGTGCGCACAGAATAAGCATAAAAGATGAAAGAGCAACAACATTAAATGGTGATGATGAAGTGAGTGTACGAGGGGAAGGCCGGAATTCTAGTATCAGTGCCCAAGACATATCTGGTGGAGTTTGCTAAGTGTCGTTTCCCAAAACGTCCGCAATAACTAAGTAACTATAACTAAGAAGAAACGATTTTCCTTACCAGCTGTTAACAAACTTATAAGGCCTGCTCCTATGGTGATGTCAACATGGTCATTGTACGACCAGCCCCGTAGGTTTTGATGGGATTCGCATTCAGCTGACTTATTGTCGCGGATAAAGAAATGTTCACAATATTGCCGTTACAAGCAAGAATAATTATACATATATATATATATATAATACTTTGTAAAACAGCGAAGACAAATCCAAAAATCCGGTGGAGCACAAGTTAAAGCAACACGCCTCAGGTTGGAAGCCGCCGATATTTCGCACAGAGA
>JARGYV010077576.1:0-17259 GCA_029532675.1 Ornithodoros moubata | reverse complement strand
AGATACCTCAAACTTAAGGATGCTACAAATAGAAGCGCTACAATCTCAGTACAAAAATGGCCGTTTTCGGAGCGAGCAGTGAGACCGGAGCCTTAGCAAGCTGAACAGCCCAGTTGCTCTAAAAGCCGTCATGGGTAATTACAGAAGGCGGAGATTTATCGTTAGCATCGGATTGCAAAAAGTGTCCAGTTATTATCCGAGGCACGTCATCTTCATTTGAAAGATCCTTTCGTTGCAGTCGGATGTGGGCGTCGTGTTTCAACTGCAACGGACGTGCATTCCGGGATGTGTTCCTGAGAGTGGGGCTGCTACCCTTGCTCTTTGCCTTTCTGCTCCTCTTCTATTTCCCCCTGTCCGGATACCAGCACAGCTTCCTCACAAGAAACGGCCTCTTCTTAAACTGCTTCCTGGCAACATCGCTCTCGGGAGCCGCCCTTACCGCACTCACGTGTAAGGAGCTTTTCTTCCGTCCCATTTTCGACTCGCCAATGATTCACGTTGCCCCGAGATTTGTCACGTGGAATGTATCACACAAAACAGCATTCTTTCACTCTGCACGCCGACCGCTTTAAAAGCTACTTCAAAGCGGCGGCTGCCATTCCTTGGACACAGAACATTACCCTAGCTTTCTTAATGCACCTAAATACTAGTCACTTGGAATGTCGCCTTCTCATCTTTTTCTCTGCTCACGTGTTGATCTTTAAAGACGGGACGCCGCCTCCATGTTTGGGCTACTGTGTCCTTCCCTTTCAATAATAGCGCTTGTTCGCGTTCAAAAAACCGAGGAAAGGTCACGGATAATTTCGCCGCCTCCGGGGACCACCTTCTCATGTTAACTGCGTTGCTTCAAGGCGCGTGGACGTCTTTAAACTGGGTTTCGCCCCATGTTCATTGCATTGGGAGCAATCTTCCTTCCACGGCATACAATAGGCTTCTTCTTTTCTCGGCATCTGCGTGTTGGAACCCGAATATTCCGCCATGCCCGCATGCCTACGAAAGGAACCAAGTTTTATTTTATTTATTATTATTCTTTGTGTGCTTCCTCTTGTGGTGGCGTATACTTCAACGAAAATTCCTTGCCAAGCTTTTTTTCTTTTATGCGTTTGCATTGACTCCAACAGAAAATCCATAGTATCGACTAATATAGTCAATAAAATAAACCGCTATACGGCATGCCGCGGTAGTCGATCATTTATCATACAACACCCAGGAATCAAACTATGCGAGTGCCTTGCGCGCCCAGAAAGCAAAATGTGCTGATGGTCCCTTTACGGGGAACGGCAAAGTGACTGCTTTAATTTCCCGCAAGCAAGCGCACATAGCGAACGTACTATATAAAAAAAGACACGGGAGCGCGTCCCTTAGGGTACTAGCGGCAGCCGAGAGACAATCAGAACATGACGAGATTAAAAAGGGTCTTGACGGAAGTTGACGAATGATTGGAATCTTTCTCTTTTCTTTGTCGCGCTGATGCAGGCGGAAGAATATTCTCCCCTTGTCATTTGCTGGTGTGCTTCATGAATGTGCTGATAACCTTCACTTGAACACCATTTGTAATCTCGTCATGTTTCCATTATCTCTCGGCGCCACGCTCTCCCGCGTTTCAGCTAGGGTATGGGAGCATGGTATATATTCTGTATATGTATCACGATTGTGATGATGATGTGTACATTGTATACTTGGTTCAGACTCTCCTCATCGGACACGCTACTATCAAGAAAGTCGCGAAGGCAAATACCGAGGCCCACTGTTTGTATTCACCCACACGGTGTTCAGCCTCCCGCTGAGTCTGATCACGGTCTGGGCAGCGGCATCCATTCTCTACGTGTAAGTTCTCACTTTTGTTTGTGCCATGGAGAAGTTTCATAAATTTTGGCGTGTGTTGCAGCGGGACCCAGCTTCGAGCGGAATGGGAGCGCTGGGCAACCTTCTGTGGCGTCCTGTGGGCCGTCTACGCATTTGCTGAGCAGCTCACTGTGGCCGTCATGATGCTGGTGAAAAGCTCTTTCACAGCATTCCTCACGTCTCTTTATATCCTCGTCGTCTGCATCGCACTCGCGACGGGTACAGTAAGGTGAGAATCTGGCCTGGCAGACGAAAATATAAAAAGAAACACTCACGAAGGTTTGCGCGTTATTACTTTCAACAACAACAATAATAGTGCGGGGTAGCGATGTGGGGGACGCAAATATTGTTACTGGCACCGTGTGTCGAAGATTTCTGGCGCACGTCAAAAGATCCCCAGGTGGTCCAAATTATCCGCAGTCCTACCCTGTGGCTATGTCGCTCATGATCACCCTTGTCTCGCGACGTAAACTGCCAGCTATTATTGTTGTTATAATAATAAATGATGATGATGATATGGGGAGTTTCCTTGTGCGGTACCGAGCCCATTACCACAGTGCCCAAAATGAGTAACGCGGTGACCACGGCTGACCTTGACCCGAGTAGTCCGCTGTTTGTCACGAGCTGCATGAAGAATCGAAGCCCGTGGCGCAGTGCACCGAAAGCGCTTCCAGTGTAAAGGGATTTTTGTTCATCTTGTTCAGCTGGGTCTGAAGCCTTCCCTGTCAGTGCCATATAAGGTACTGTTCAGGAGAACGTGGTGGAATGGTGTTGGTCACGACAGCGTAGTTGGAGCAGAAGCTGGATGCGCAGCGTCCCATCATGTTGCCAAAATACGCCTGTGTATCGTAAAAGACGACTGGCTTGATAAAACAAAGGAAGGACGTTTATAAGGGCGCTATCATCAGCTGAATAACAAAGTAAACTCAGCACGGGACCGGTCACAAAACAAGGAATCAATCAATGTACAGTCATTTCTTAAATCTCCAATCTGATGCTAGCTCGTGTAAGGGCCACTGGAAACTGCTGCTTCCTCAAGGTTATCACAATCATCGTAAGAGAAGACTGTACATTCATTGGGTCTGTAACGACCACATCGTGTACTCGCTTCATCTGCGTCAGAGCTCGCGCCATACGGCTCGGTGGCATCCCTCGGGCAGAATGTTCGATGTTGGAACGAACGGGCGTGTCCTTATTGTAGTCAATCTCCTCCTACAATCTGGAGACCTGGACGCAACAATCGCCTTCGTCTGTCCCTGCGATGTCGGAACCTCCTCCCCTGGTCCTGTTCCATCGACAGCGACTCTGCCATAACCTTCCAGCGCCTACAGGCTACCGTGACCGGTTCGGCTAGGATGGTCACCCCTCTGGCCATCCAACGGCCGTAGTTCGAGGACACTGCTAGTCTCACGTTTGAACATTGCCATCTCCAGTCAGCAGCTGCTATTGCTCCGCTCGCACCTGCCAGGCTCGCTACGGTTATGCCGGGAAACGGCTGGCACAACTGGTCACAGCCTGACTGGGCAAACAGCCGCGCTTTCCTCCATATCTCCGGGCAACGTGTTCTCATCGACCCAGGGGCTGACGTCAGCATTATTCCACCGACGCCTGTTGACAAACATACCCTCCGCCTGGATTACACGCTACAAGCGGTGAACGCGTCCAAGAGAGCCTCGTACGGCCAGACTACGGCTTAATTTGGGTCTCCGGCGCACACTCTATTGGCTTTTTGTGATCGCAAACTTGGTGCAGAGTTCCTACTACGACCCTCTTGTGGATGTGTGTCGCCACCGTCTGGTAGACCTTACGACATCGCTTCTTGCGCTCTGTGTTGTCTCCTCGTTGCCTTGTGAGAGTCCCACTATACGACCCCCCGCTACGAACACCTCCCCAAATAACGTAAAGGACTCCTCCACCATAACGCATCCCCATGTCTATTCCGAAGCGCCTTGCCGGCGCGCCGTAACCCTCCACCATTTTTACCAAAGGACCCCCTGTCTCTGGCCGCCCACGACGCCTTGCTCCGGGATGGCTGACCTCGTCAAACGGGAATCTGTTCATATGCTTACGCTCGGCATCGTTCGTCTCTCATCGAGCCCGTGGTCCTCCACCCAACACATGGTTCCCAAGTCGACGCCTGGCAACTGGAGGCCATGTGGTGACTGTCGTGGTACAGTGCCGGACCCTCTTCCGCACATCCAAGATTTCACCTCACACATCTACAGTGGGTCCATCCTTTCCAAGGTAGACCTTGTCAAGGTCTACCAACAAAGACCGCCACGGGATGCCTGTTGGCCACCATTACGCGTTCTGCGGACAAACTGGGCCCGTGCAGTGCCTACGTTGTTATTCAGCTGTGGATTGCGCTTGTATAGGCTTCGAAACGTCGTTCCTTTCGTTACCTTTAGTGTGTCTGTAAGTCTTCTTTTACAATACACATCGAATCACGTGCTCCGGCTGCGGCGTAAGCGCGACGTTGAGGCGAGCGAACGTGGAACTCAGTGGAGGATTCGAAAGAGCACAGAGTCCACCGAGGGCATAAGGTGGTGATGACGTGGCCTCACAATGGTGCTGGTGTACATCTTTGTTGGCGTTCGTGGAATTGCACTCCTCACGCTCGAGACATGCCATCGAAATATTTCCTTTTCGTGCCATTGAAGAATTCCTTTCTGGTCCCAGCTCGCTCAGCCTGTCCCATTCAGTGAGGTCATGGTTGGTCTTGCATCTGTCGGGTATTTGATGTCGAGGAGCTATGCGTGCATATAACGCCAATCAACATTCCTATAATTCCTCGCATAACATCTGTCCAATGAGCGCACATCCTTAGAGTAATGAATATAGGCCCGTCATTGGTATTTTGCGCGAGTGTTTGGCATCAGATCTTCGATTCATAAATCCGGGCACATGCACGCAGTCATTGAACTTCGGTTAATTGACGGACCTTTTTCGCCACCTCTAGTGCTCTACTAATGTTCCTCTGAACGTTGACCTCCCGTTCATTCGTGGACGACGAAATTGTTCCTCGGGATCCGTTTGTTCGTTCATCTCTACAATAAAAGGAAGATGTTAACACCGCCTCAGACGTGTTCCGAGAAGAGCAAAAGAAACTCATTTATGATGCGATCGTAGGGCATCCGTTAAGAATGCGCAGCGCTAATCGTTTAAGATGAACTATTGTGGGCTGGCGCACAGTGTCTGACTGTGACCATCGTCGAGTAAAAGACCTGTATGGGGATGTCTGTTGCACATGATCAGCCGCTGTCACCAATGTGATTACACTTCGCCGCAGCAACGGCCCTGGCTTTTCAAATCGTCTTTCATCCAATCTGTGTTGGAAGAGTCAAGAAACATCGACTTACTGACGAAACCTGGAAGGGGTTCATTATTGTATGATTTGAGTCAGGGGGCCAGTTACTTGCGATTAATTCCTCTGTTAAAATCTATGGCTGAGTTGGTAAACGTTGCTTTCAGGAGCCTGGTGGTCCTTCCAGACTGGTCGTACTACTTGACGTACGCGGTGATGCATCGCTATGCCGGCGCCTTCCTGCAGCAGAATGAATTGGACATGCACCCGGGCCTGGAGTACCTGCCCTCCCTAAATGGCACCGGGTCGTACTCGTGCGGACCCAACGTGGACCCGGGCAGATGCTTTTTCATCAACGGCACACACTACCTGGGACACAAGTTCCGCACAGGACGTGGTCAGAGCGAAGTGGACGTCCAGTACTGGCTCAACTTCGGACTCTGCTCCGCGTTTGTCGGTGGCTTCTACGTCGTTAATATCATTTCCCATATCATTCCTCTGCCTTCCTCCATCAAGTCTAAGTTCAGGGACTGAGAACTCGCTTGTGTCAGGCTAGAAGAAACCAGAGGATGTCATCGATTATCGTCATCACCCACATCCACAGAAAAAAAAGAAGGGTTCTTGGTGTGATGGAAGTTCTGGAAAACGGACGGGAGAAAAATGGTCTGAGCTTTTTTTCTTCACCGTGTACATGATGGAAGCCCACTGGCGTCCCTTCCCGTCTCAGTCGGACCAAGTCTGGTTGCAACCACGCCATTAATCATGCGTCGACATCTCTGGGGAGCATAGATCAGCGTCAACAGATATGCGTCACAGTAACATATTCTTGGGATATTAGCATGTGCCATCAGCCGTCTGAATCTATATTGTACGTTTACGACGTAGTCAATAAATTTAAAAGAAAATATTCGGATGTATCGGTACTTGTATTCCATTTTACTCTCTGGAATTGCCGGAACAATTGCTCGTAGTTGCACTGAAAATACGTTTCGCAATTTTGAAAACCACATTTGAAATGCCAGACTTGCGTAAGTTAAAAGAAAACTCCTTCTCAGGTTGGAAGCTGCCGATATTTGGCACAGAGACTGGGCTTCTTCTGGCCAGACACGGCGCACGTCAAAAGGTCCCCAGGTGGTCGAAATTATCCTGCCCTGTGGCTATGTCGCTCATGACCACAGTTGTCTCGCGACGTAAACCCACCAGTTGTTGTTGTTATTCTGGGCAGCCCACGGTATCGGCTGCTTCCAACATGAGGAAGTGCTTATACTTGCGTACGTATCACGAGTTACTTTTACTTTGAACATGAAATGTTACATACAAATCCGCGAATTGGTCGAATCTCTCGAATCGTACGTATTGAATCGATATTGGACACCCACGGTAAGGGGTGCTTGTGTCAATACATCACGTCTCAATGCGTCAAAACGATGCATAAAAAGTCTCCAAACTCACATCTCATCCTGTGAAATAAATATTGTTATATAGAGAACCTGTATTATATAGAGAGAGACACATTTCTCGCGTTCCGTTTGCTCTTTGTTCTATGGAAGAACCGACGCATACTTTTGCAAGTATCGCACTCTTGAGAATGGGGGTCATCTAGTGGGGGCACTGTTGTACGTGAAACCCTGTAAGGGGTCCTTGCTAAAATGCGTCCACTTATTTTTCCTCACTCTGCGACAGTACAAGAAATATTGTGGCGGCGTCGATTCTTCGCAGCTCGGACACAAGACCTGGCTTCGGTGCTGCCTTTTTGGCTCGGAAATTCTTTTGCGGAAGAAATTCAACGCTGCTATAAACAAGCCATAAATACGTCCAAGTTATCATTGACTTGACGACCTCATTGATTTATTTCGTACTGATTGGACATCGCCAGCGTAATCGCCATTTTCTATTCAAATGGCCGCCTATTAGGGAACTTCGCGCTCCGCCGACGTTGGTCCTAACGACAACAGTGACGATAACATGCGGTATGTGACTGTGCCATAAACGACAGCCTACCCTATAGGGTAGGCTTTATGCTGCAATGTGTTGGAACATGGAGAATCATGATGATGAGAAGAATGGCGACACAAAGCTACCGCTCCTGCATTAGGAGTCCTGCAGTGTCCGGCAGTGCTGTGTCGGGCAGTTCCAATCAGTTGATCCAGCGCAAACGGCCTCCCGTCCAAAGCAGGTCAACTGGTGTTTAAAGGTCCGGCCGGGACGTGAGGAGGACATGCTCAACGGTTGCAGGAACAAGTGGAGCACAGCGGAGAGCTACGAGGGTGCAATTTGTGCACGAAGGCTGCCATCAAGGAGACAGTGAGTTATAATACATGAGCGTGCCAACAGTCACGTTGACATGCTCATTGACAGGTCGTGACCGACCAGCTGCGACACAACGCTAACGCCACTGCTGTAAAGCTTTCGCAGCCATCATAACCGTCAGAAACGTCTCTTCTTGATAGCATGATGCGTATCAAAGTGCCCGACAGCCTCAACAGCAGTGCATAATCCGCATCTTCATCACTCTGGATTTCAATACGGCCTAGGGTCTCCTGCAGCACAAGACGATGGCCTCCAGTAAATAACCTTCTGTACAGCCCGCTATAGATTGCAGCGCCATCTTGGACTCTATGTAGAGAACCCATGTGCGGGTCTTGCTTCTTTCAAAAAACAATAACACTGTTTGCAGTTCGGCAGGCAGAAGTTGACAACGTACGGTGGGACAAGCGAAACCCTCTTGTGACAACCTCGGATGGTTCTGCCGCAGATTCTTGCCGGGTCGATGAATCATCAGTGTACAGGGCCGTATGGGCGTTGTGCTTGGCTTTTATCATCTTGAACGTGAATTACTTGAGCCCGGGACGTCTCTCCTCTTCGCCTTGAATAAAAGTGGAGATTGCTGGCATAAAAAGTGTTCCCACAGTGCCGTAGCAGAGACAGCTGGTTTTACTCCTTTATACAGCGGCATATATTACTATAGCGTTAGCGTTTCTGGATCTTCAGACAAGTAGCTGGTACCGATGATGAGCAAGATGCAGATAATAGCGGTTTCAGCCGTGATCAAGCACGTATCAGTGATGCAGGCTGCGCACCATGAGGGATTGAAGGCGATGACATTTGCTCCCGAACGGGACTTGATTAGTAGAAAATCGTAAACCATGAGGTGCTGAGTGTTACACATCACGCAGCGGCTTCTAGGATTTCGGGGTCTATTTCCGGGGTCGTTGCTCCCGTCGCTGGCTGTGCACTATTGCTAACACGCTATTCCAGGTATACAGGGTCAGGTAACACGTACTCTGCTCCTTACACTCTAGAGATACTACTTTCTCAAACTCCCCACAGAAACGAAAACGTGGCTCCCATCTCATACGACGCTTCATGATGAACCAACGTAATCTATGTGGACGTGTACGAGCTCCTTAGATAAGAATTCCACAGCCCCAGGGAACGCCATGGATACGGGCTTCTCGGTGCAACTGCAAAGAAACACACGTGCCTTTCTTTGCTGGTGGCTCCTCATGGTCCTGTTTTCGACGAGCTTCATGCAGCACAAATACCGCTTCCGATCGTCCGCTCTCACTTGAAAGTTAACACAATTGCATAACTTCCTTCGTACATAACCTAAGCAAAACCAAACAAGCAACATGGCATGCATGACGCGTTCAGGTTAATGCACCCAGACGTTGAAGGTGACGCCGGGGTCGGGCAGCTCGACGCGCACCGACGCAAACCAGGAGGCAGTGGGCTCGAATTCCACCGTTTCAGCGAAATTTCCCTACGTACTCATTTTTTCTGTCATCAATCCATGTTTTGTATTCAGTACGTTGCTTACAATCACTTACAAAGCTAACACAAAGAGAGGAAACAAATGTAGCTCTTCCAAATAACACGGGTTGTCGCTCTCCGCGGCTGTAGTGCACACACAAAAGTCGTCGTGTCGCCTTTTTAGATATCCTCGGAAGCCCTCCGTTTGGCGAGAGAGAGCGTGAATTATGTGAAGGGAGCTGTTTGAGCGGCACTGAAAATGACAAAGCTAATAATCCGCGCGACGAGAGGCGGCCGAACCCCCTTCAACGACAGTCACCGCTCATCTTTCAAAATGCGACGACAGAAGCAGGACCGGAAATTATGCTCTGGGTCCTCATAAACAGAGCCTGTGACCAAAGTGGGAGGCACGCGTCCGTTACTTTTATTGCGGCTGCACAGCTTGGAGAAGAAGCCCGAGCTGTGACAGCTGGATACAAGATCGGGTTACGCCAATGAAGTTCCAAGAAATGATCTTCCCTGGCCTTTATGACATTTCCCGGAGACGATGATCGTGGGACGCACTTTGGGGAGAAGGAATTAACAGGGGCCATAGTCACCTTTCACAACATTTAAACATGCACTAAAGCTCTGCCCCTATGTAGCTTTTTCCTTCTTTTCGACAAAACACATGCGCTGATGAAAGACCTGAGTTTGCACGCTTGCCCGTGATATACAGAATGCTACACCCTAACGCGTCAACAAAGTTTAATAAAAATCTACTTGTTGAACAATTAAGAGGCCATCAGCGTTGGACCTTGGAAAGATTTTGCTGTCGTTCCGAATAATAAATAAGTTTCAATTGCGACAAAGTGAATTTTCGAATTGAAATCTGAATATTGCCACGTGAACCTAACTTTTTTCCACGAAGATAAAAAGACACAGACAAGGATCGTCCCTTTCGTTGCCCAAGCTCAGATCTTTTACAGTATGGACGCCAGTAAAGTTGCTTGTCAGGTTGATGCAAAAGTCTGTTGAGCACAGAGCGTCTGCTGTCGTGAATTGACATAAAGGTTCTTTCTCATAGCTCCGTGTCTGCGTATCATGGCCCAAGCTCAGGATTTTTACAGTATGAACGCCAGTAAAGTCTTACACACATACAAACCAAACGCTAAATGCAGACAAAAGAAAAGGCCAGTACGCTTTTCATCCGGTAGCGGCCTTTTCGCGATGGGTCATTTTGTGCGATTTCAAGAGATAATTGCGATTTTTTAAATTGACGAGAATTTCCATGTAGCTGCTTCATCTCGAAGCAAATTAAAAAGAAAAACGTTCTGATGACAAAGAAGCCGGAGAGAGCAATAGAACGACCGGGAATATCCTCACACGATTCTGAAAGCTGATTAGTGTTCTTAGCGTCGACAGGCATCTTGTGTGACAGCTCGAAAGCCCCGTTGCGGCTTCCGACGGGAAGAGACGGGCCCCGAAGAATCCTCCACGCGAGCAATATGACCCCAGTGCCACTAATCTAGCTTTTGGCATGTCGAATTGATAGGTGACCGCCAAAATCATTTCTTTTTTCCCTGATCCACGCTGTTGTCGGCGAAGAGCTTACGCAGTTCCTTAGCGTGTCTGTTTTCGTTCCTTTTCGTTTACTTTTCGAGCGCAAAAACGAGACCAAAAGTAGGTTGGGGAAACGAAAGGAAGAACCATCACCCGGCCCCATGTCACGAATCCTGAACCCCCGCCAATCATCGGCAAGATCCTCGTGAGGTTTTGTCATAGATTTCGAGGCAAAGTGCTACAGGCGACGTTTCTTGCTACCCGTGCAGCATTGCGAATGTAGAAAGGTATTCACGCCATTATGAATAACAAGAAGACTCGTGATAATGGCCGCTATTTGTGCTTGGTATTATAGGGTATATGTAGTGGGGTACTATCCTGTCCCGTGGATAATAACACTTTATTTTTACATAGTGCAGTTGTATATGCTGATTCAGCGGTCGGGGATTCTGTCCATTATAAGATTTTGCGATATCGACGCCCACCCGACTCAGAGGCTTGTACATAGTATTTGGAACAACTAAGAGGTTTCGGCGTGAATGAACAGCATGATAGAAAATCAGTCAGACTCAGTTCATACGTAAACACAACATAGCTTAAGAGAAAATAAAAAGTAACGTTCGAATGTTCATTTCCATTGTAGCATTCAGGTCCAGCCTCATGGCAGCTCTAGACATTCGCCTGGCATACGCGTGGGATTCTCGAAATCCTCCTTTGAATTATTTTTAAGGGTCGCGTCGCTGCTCCCGTCCCTACACAAGTATCTGTGAAGGTTGTGGCTAAAAACGAAAGAAAAAAATTCCAAGAGAAGTGGAAGAAGACTAGGATTTGCCGCCATATGGCTGAGAAGCTCACTCATTCTGTTCACAATGGAAGCGAAAGCGTTCTCATTATCCCCCTTTCCTTTCCTCTATCTGGATTTCCTGCCTTTCTATCTCGAACAACCTCGTCTACTTTGCTTTTGTTTTTATATCTCCCTGCGCAACTCCGCTCTCAAATACCTTGGGAAGGAATGTCAAGAAAAAAAAAATTTTTTTCTTCCGCCTTTTATTCTGCGTTAGATTAATCGTTTTTTGCAGGCCTTTCTTTTTATTATGATTATTTTTTTTATCTCAGTTCATCTTCTTCTACACGTATAACCGAGTGCTCGTAATAGAAAAGACCACGAATTTGAAAAGTCGCATGCACCAGGATTTTTTCTCAAAAAAGGAAAAAGAAAAAAAAATGAAGGAAACGAATGAAAGGTCCAGGACGAAATGAGCAGGAAAACGAAAAGATTCCAATGAAGCCAAAGAGAGTTTTGCAGAATAACGTTTTTGAAATGTAATGTCAGGGCAGAAGACGCTGGAAGGCTTTCTTTGTTCCTTCAAGGTCTTGTTGCCGAGAAGGACGAGTTCCTTGGAATGTGGTGTAGAACGCCCTCTATGTCCTCCTTTCGGATTGTGCTGAAGAAGCGGCCGGTGTGCTCTGAGTTTAGACGGGCCTCGGCATGTTGGAATGTGGCGACAGCCTGCACGTATTTCGGACTCTTTAGACGGAATTGCCTTTGCAGAGGCTTCACGTACAGGCAACGCGCCTCGTTAGCGATTGTTTATGATACAAGGAGCCGTCAACAATTCCCTCTCACATTTTATTTTGCCTCAGTCCTTATTTCTTCGGACTGTGAGGAATGAAATGCAGTAACAGCGCCTCCTCCCAATGCAGTAAAAGCTCCTCCCGTCGAGGTGCTTCCATCGTGGCTCAGCCTCCAGAAGCAGGCGCCCTTTCGCCTCGTCCGATTGTTGGAGGAAGCTTTATTTTCAGGACACCTCCCAGCTGTCCAAATTCGGGCCCACCCTTGCCAATCTGAGGACGCCACCTCGATTTCCCGGGAGCTATTTCTTCAGCGACTGCCGCCCAGTGTGCGAATGGTCCTTGTAGCAGATGAACATGCTGTATCCTGCTTCGGATATATACTGCTAAATATGACCAACCAACTCCTAGATCTTGCTGGTCTTCCATCCCCGACAGCTATGAGTAAGTTCGCCAAACCGTAAGCACCAGCACAGCAGTCAGGTCCCGTCATCAGTGTGTTTTCCCTGACAGAAGAGCTCAGTAGAGAACCGTCGCGCTTTACAGGCCTACCATTAGCCGCTTCCATGGCTATGGCAGCCATTCCCTTTGATGCACTTCTCCTTGCGGGGCATATTTGATCATCTTTCTCAGGAGCCATTTTTATACGAGTAGCACGTGTCATCGGAAAGGGGCGCTACGGGACCATTTTCTGCACCACACCCAACAACAGCTTCAAGTTCGCTGACGTTCCACGGCAGACATCTTGGCAGTAAGTGGCACATTGGCACGAAACACACGCCATCCTCCTCGATTAGCAGAGTGCCATTTAAAGCCTTTGCAGAGCAGTCTCCGTTCAACTTCCCCACATGACTACCGAGGGGACTCTGCACAAGGCAACGCCTACGCCATCCATTGGAAAGAGGGCTCTTTTGTTTCCCGCTCGGGAACTTATTTTTAGCAACCGTTACGCCAAATCGAAGAGGCCGAGAAGCAGCTTGTCGGGCCAACAACCGAGACGGGTAATGAATGGGAACTCATGATATGGTCGCCGCACGTCATTCATAAAAATAAAGGCATGTTAAGACACCTGAAAAAACAATATATCTACCCCGACAGAATACCTAAAGTTAGGGAGGCGATAGCACTGGGCCGACTTTGTCCGCTGCAATTTCTTCTCCCGATTCAACAATGCTTAGAGCTACACTTGATCCGATTCTTATTCAAACACTTTCTAAACGCGTTTTGTGCACCACACAGTAAGGACGATATCCCTCAAGTTGTTGCCCCATGTTATCGACAGCAGCTTGAGAAGACGATGAGGAGAGCAGCGGGGAGAGATGGCAGCGTACTTGGGAAGCGTCACGTCCTTCTCAAACAGCACTGGAAGCGATTCAACTTTTATGTCTTTCACATCGCAGCAAAGCAATAAAATGAAATAGCGCAGATAATACCATCCCTAGCAGGAAAGACAGACCACGACTTTATTGACACATGTCTTTCGTCCACAAAGGACACGACGTCTTTTCTTTTCGAGATCTTTTCAACGCCGTGTCGTATCCTGTTCTTTTTTAATTTGACAATCATGAAAGGATGCCGTTGTATGAAAAATACTCCCCTTGTTGAGTATCTTAGTCTGCGCCCAACTTCTGCACTGGAGGCAAATTTATATGTCATTCATCAGTCGCCCTTTAACAAGGCTTTTGTCCGTTTCGCATTTCTCATACTCGGCATGGGTTTCTGCTCAGTCGTTCTTTGAAGAGAAAAGGGAATCCAGTTGAAAAAAAAAAAAAGTCATTATGAAGGAAGAAAGCTGATTTTTCCTCGAAACAAAAATCCTTGGACAGGTGTGTTCGCGCGAAGACGCCTTTTTTTAGACCTATTAATGTTGTTACCGATTAAGTTACATTCAGTCGTTCCTGGCACTATAGACAAGCATGTTTGCAAATATTCGAGCAAGTATAACATCCCCGTGAGCATTTAGGAGAGACTCTGGCCTTTTACTCTAGCCCGCAGACGGCTGGAGCTTCTTGCGACCTTAGATGAGGACTCGGAGCCATCCCCTCAACACAAGTTTCTGTGTAGCAACCCAAGTGCGAAGAAGGGTCATTAGTTGTAACATTCATCTTCATCATATGACGCGACGTCTGACAAGCAGCGACAATGTTTTCGGATTTAGAAGCCCCAGAATAGGCTGAGTTTGGACCGTTTTTCGGCCGTCTTTCTCTTCTGAACAGCGCAATTGGTATACGCTGAGTTGGCGCCGAGGCAAGAGACATGGCTACTTTGAAATGCGTGTTTCAAAGGTGCTCCGAATTTGCTGCAATGAAGCGCATACCGTGGCATGAATATCCTCTCTCTTTTTAACAAGAAATGGAAGACCTCCATTGATCGTATCAACATCTATATGAGTAATGGAAATGGGATTTCTGCTCCATTGCCATTAAGACTGACGCGACCAGTTCGAAGGGGAAAACGCCAAATGAAGCTGTTGACGTTGTTCGCCATCAAAAAGCAGACGAGAAAGTTATCTGCGAGTGCATACATATTTCTAAACGTATTAGTTTTTCCTGAGACGATTTCGATTTTTAGATGCTTCTTAACATAAAATGGGATGACTTTCCCGACCTTGATGCGACCAATTCTCGTTACAGTCGAGTTCTATGACCTGCAGTAACCATTACGACCACCTTATACGATGCGTTTTCAGCAAAGCACTTGCACCCTGCCGTTCTCAAAGTGGCCCATCAGGTATTGTATTGAGCCATTCTGTATAGGAACAGCAACTCGTAGATAAACAACCAAGAGAAATCCGGTCGAGCAGAAATTCTCAGGTTGGAAGCGCGGGCGAAATACCTCGTCGGTTGCACGAGTAGCGGCTCTTCTCACATTTAAAAGGCCAATTCATAAGCACGGAAAATGAGAGTAACTCAGTCACCACCGCGTTCTCCGCCTGGACGCTGAGGGGACGTTTCCAGAGCCCCCACCTTCTAGAACATGACTGATCCGAGCGCGAACACAGCCCGAGGAAGCGGGCAAGGCCCTTCGGCTTAAGTAAATCGAGGCAGAAGCGACATCCGTTTGCAATGGAGCGCGATGCATAGAAACAGAGCGTGAATGATCAAGTGAGTGGGGAAGGAAGTCAACACGCATTTAACAAACAGCTACAGCTACTAAGTGGTCTGCCTGACAAGGCGTTTTTGCTCGAAGGAAGATTTTCCGAGAGAATTGTGGCCTACGGCTCAAATCACTGGGAGAAAATTAAACCTGGGTGCGGGAGGATCCTCTGAGTCCCAACACAATTAGCTGGTGCTGGAACGAATGGGGTCATCAGCTAAACAAAAAAGAAAGACAGGAATCATGGAAGGGAGATTTTTGTCCAATCAACAAAAAGGCTCGGCTTCAGAAAGACAACCCTTCTCTTTTCCGTTCACATTTCTTTATTTGGTCCCACAGAACGACGATGATGACGTGAGACGACCATTGATTGACTGATTAATTGAGTGAGCGTTTTCTGGCGCAAGGATGTCTCAGATCATACTGCGCCCAATGCTAAATGTTAGGGTTCCAGGACATACTATGTGTTGTATTGTAAAATATCAGGTTTGCAATCGGTTCATATATATATGCTACGTCCCAGTGGTTGGTGCACTAAAGTAAAATAGCGTCTTGTCCTGTTATCATAAAAGTGAAGATAATATTGGTCACTGGCCTCTTCCCATCGCGCTCCTTTGACAGCAGCGTGCGGCCAACAAAGGAGAAAGTACCTCTTTCGAGCATCTAGGTGTGACAGAAGTGAAGTAGATTCCTGAGGAAATTGAGGAGAACCCGACCAAGAACATGAGATGTTCCTAGCATGTTTTAGCCGTAACCTCTGGTATGCCGGGCATGTAATTAGAATATGTTGTACTTTGAGATCCTCTTCACAAACTGGTGGCGTTCCTTTGTAGGTAAATATAGTTGTGTGTGAGTAATGTATGCCCCACCCGTAATCTCCACTGAATCACGTGCTTTCTTGTCTGGCTTGATTTCATCATGTGGAGTTTGTTCCAAGAAGACTGCTTGTCATGGTGTATCGCACCGAGTTCCTTAGGTCTTGTGCAGCCTCGTGGATACCACGGGGTGCCGACTTGTACCCTAGCTTCCTGACTCCTTGCAACAAGAGCAATGTTTGTCTGACGCTTTCATGTGAATCTGACAGATTCTTCTACTTCCTCTATATGAGGGTTCTGCAGTAAAAATACTTGACACTGCGTTAAGTTTATTCAAGTCACTCGTGATAATGCGACCCTATCAGTCTCTCGTTTATCATTGAAAAGTCATTCCATCCGCGGCCACGGGTCTTTTCTTGTAGTTCGTTAGGGTTAGATCACACTGTATTCTTTCCCAGTCCTATGCTGCTTTCGATAATGGAACTCGGACTCTCTATATAGTACTTGGATTCCTTGAACAGCCTGCTCATGACGTACACTTAGAGGTGGAGTGCAGTGGGGTTTATTCCTAGAATGGCTGCCTATATTTCCTCTCTGTGACACTGATACAGGCATGCTTCTTACCTTTGAAGATATATGCGAGGGAAAGGTACTGACGTCGTCTTTCTAGACCAGATTCCGCGCATAGGCTCTCTATTGGGGACGTGCGGTATTGCCAGGCGGAAAGCCAGGCTTTGAATTGGGTCCAATGCTTTTAGACCTGACGGTCTAGCGGACCCATACACAGCTGATCCGTAGTCAAGGATTCATCGTATGGTGGAGCTGATATCATCAACATCGTCTTTCGGTCAGCTCCCCATGATGCATGTGATACTGTTGCTTCATAATGTTGGGTGCCTCGGTGTCTTTGTTTGACGTTATATGAGGTACATGTGTTATCAAGCACGACGTCTGGGAATTTATGATGGTCCTCAACTAGAAGCTTGAGTTCATTCAGTTTGAGGTCCCGTTGTGGAAGAAGTCCTTGTTTGCGGGCAAAGACTACGCATGTAGCTTTTTCGAGGAAGAAACGAACCCTTCTTTTTTTGTGCCCAGGTATGCACACAATTTGTCATATAATGAGTATGGAATTCCATTAGGAATCGCCAAAGCCATGGAATTTGTTTTTACTGCGAACAGTTAATATGCGTCGGTCCCTGTGGTACTCCGTTCCCTTGAGTGAAAAGACGCGATACAGTAGTCTGAATATCCTGTCTAAAGTTGTGAAGGTATTGCATCATATGCCTCCAGATTCCGCGTGATTGTAAGTCACGTAATCAGTGCTGCACAGCT
>JARGYV010077475.1:0-12074 GCA_029532675.1 Ornithodoros moubata | reverse complement strand
CGTTTTCAGCAAATGCCGTCTCTGAACGGTATCATTTGGAACAGCGATTGGCCATCGTCGTGCTGTGCGGTGAAGTTCTGTTTTAAGAGTGTAGAACCGCTGTGGCTGTCTCTTAGCTGTGAGAATAAAACCTTAAAAGGCTTTATCAGACGACTGTTGCTATTTTGCTAACATCAAGAAATAAATAAATACCGCTTGCACTGGCGCTGAATCTTTCTCGGAATTATTTTCAAAGTAGTTTGTTTGGAAGTTCTGAATTTCCCACACCGAGCATTTTTGATTGTCAGCATATAACGTGCAGGTAGCCTCGGAGGGAAGTTCATCCCTCGAGGCTCTCTTCTAGTTTCACCTGCGTAACGCAAACTCGACGTCCCTTAATAATGCAATAAATATTCAGGATATTAATAAACTGCGCCGACCTACGTATTATGTGAAATGCGCCGCGGTATAGATAGCGGTCCATCAGCGAAAGGTAATGAGCTCTCCATTCAGAAACAAAGGAATAACAGAAGACAGACATTGAATTATATAAAAGCCTTTCGCACGCACAGTCTATTTGCTTTACCGAGAGATAACGCGTTAGAGCAATGCGGCACACCTTCCGTCTGTTGTAGGTTTCGGTTTCCCCGGCAACGCGCAGCGCAGCTCACTTTCATCTGTGAATTTCCTCAATCTGCTCCCAATTAGGCGAACACCGAGGGAAATATTGAATGCGGCGGGGTTTCATTTCATCTTGTCCTTTGCACCGATGTTGCCCGCAAAAAGGTGTGAACAACTTACCGTGCACGTCGACAGCAGCAAACTTTGAAGTACATTTGCCTGCGCGGACGACTTGTCGAGCGCCTCTGTTCGTCTGCTCACCTGGCTACGAGATAGGGCGTGTGGATCCCACGTGACGCAGGTATGCGCATGCGTGAAGCGGCTTCTCTCTTTTGTGGTTTCGGTTTTTCTTTTTCGGTTAATCGCTTTTCCGAAGGTACAGTTGATGCAAGGTCTTCAGTTCGCTTCTGTGGGAACTCAATAGGACGTTCAATTGGAGCGCCCATGTCAGGTGCCGGTTTGTTGTTGCTTCGTTACGTAACACGGTTAGCATTGCATGCACACGGGAGTTTTGAATAGATAGATCAGCTTGACTTGCTAGATACTGGTTCAGGTATACAAGATATGTGACGGGTCCTTTTTTCTTTTATTTTTCTGGCGTCAGAAAACAAGCCAGGGATCGAACTTCTGATGGAAAACGGCGCTACTCGGAAGTTCGAAATATCACCACTGTCAGTGATGTTGATGTCATTGTATTGCTATTTTTTTGTTGTTTAGCATTTAAACCGAGTAGCATCAGAGATATCCCATGCTCTATGGTAAAAAGAACAGTGCGTGTTGTACTGTACAGAGGGGCCTACAAGACGGGTGCAACTTCGTTTGCTTAAAACAGGTAGATTTAAAGGAGGGGAAAAAGGGGGGGGGGATTAATGGGGGGACGCTATATTTGTGCTGGCAATTGCATGAAGCAGCCATACGCATTTGGTTCCACAGGTGCTGTGGGGCAGTCGCACGTAGACATCGCTGTCCACTGAGATGACAGACGGAGTACTAGGGCACAGAGGGAGTGCCCCATCCGCAAATCATATTAAGAGAGGACAGGTTACAACTGCGCCCATAACTCATCCCTAAAGTGCACTCTATCCCCAACTCGTTAGCGAGCGGCCTAGACGTGGCGCTACCACACTTTCGTTGCCCAGACACGCAACTTGTGTGAATAGATTATTCTCGGGCTATGTTAATAGTGGCTACCCAGGGTATACAGGGCGCTTGAAATTACGGACCAAACTGTTATATCCCAGCTGACGTGACTTAGCGGAAAGCGCGAATATGACGTGAGCACAAACGAAAAGCTACAGAAATCCCTCGCGATTAGAAAATTAAAAATATGTTTAGAATTTGTGATTTTCGGCATTAGCCGAAAAACACAGCAGAGGTTGCAGGCGCGCTGGAGTACTTGGCAGGTCCCTGTTAAGCACTCCAGTGCGCCTCCCTCATCCGGTACATACCACTGTGCTGTGAAAAAAGTGAAGAAAACAGATTCATGTGCATGTGCAACTATTCGCTCGGTTTCTGAAGACAGCAGCACGTACGTCGACGCAAATGATGTGGGCGGCGGTGTTTTGGGATACCGCGGCTGCTTCGTGCTGTTGCACCGCCACCTTCCTATCTGTCCTTTTCAGCCCTTTGCATAGATATCAGCGAGTGTGATGGTCGTGTTATATGCATACATTCGCAGTAGGTCGCTACATAACATAGAACTCATGATTTCTATACCGGCCACCAGATGTCACTAGCCAAGAAAAGAAACAGAAGTCGAGCGCACTGCGAACGAGGCTATTTCTTTCATAGCAGACGATAACTGGCACGATGTGAGGAAGATAATGTATCAATGACCTGTCTATGACAAGCCCGCAGTGTTGCTTTTTTTTTTTTTTTTTATATAACCTTCAGTGATGTTGAGTTTATGCATTCGTTCAGTGGAAGGAGCCAAGGTGAATTCGCAGGACTCGCAGGATATGGTAAGTGTGCTGTTGTGCGAGCTATTCTAAAAGATTCCGCGGTGTGATCGCGCCTAAGTGACATATTAAGCAACTGTCACTATAGTTTCCCTCCTGATAAGGCAGCTAAATACTGCATACTTCCCCTTGTACTGCTGCTTTTCTATACCAGCTGTATACGCCGAGTCGCGTCTGCTCAGCGTATCCGCTTTTGACAGTTACGTGCATGCCACGATTTTTCTAACGTTTCAGTGAAAGTTCGTCAAAATGCTGCTCGCCAAAGGTTCGCAATTCTCTTACACAATCAGAATAACAATATTAAATTTTTGTATTTTTATTTATGTCTGCACATGTGTAATATAATTTTTTTGTTGCAAACCAACATTAAGCTCTTTATTACAGAGCACTTGCAGGCTTTTTGTCGTAACTGCGACATTTAAAGCATCCATTATATACATTAGTGAGTGAAATGTGAGGCACAAGCAGAGTTGTTTGGCAATACATGGCTTAGAGCAACACTGCAAAAGTGTAACGGGAATACCACTGCAAAAGTAATCTTTTAGAAAGTATCACAGGCAAGAATACTTTGCTGTATGTGGAAGGCTGCTGAACACTTACGGTTTGCAAGGTACAAAAAAGTCCAATATGCACAGTAATGATGTGGCAAGGCTTCCCACACATTTCATGCTTTTATATTATGAGTCAGCGATAATCACATTTTTGCATCTCCAATGTACTGAACTAAGAACTGAGCCAACTTTCAAGCTCAGTGTACTCTTATCTTGGAAAACTTTGAATGCTGAGAATATTCAGGAATGGAAGAGTACATGAGTAGTATCATGTATGACAATAAAGGCAGTACCCCCGAGGCCACAGGATACATTCTGAAGTAGATGCAAAAGACGAGGTGCAAAACTGCTTGCGAAGGACCAATTCTTAGCTAAAGAATTTGGTCTCATATTTGCTCTCATATCTGCTGTGGTAGGAATCAAAGGCAACAACATGCTTCTACCTGTTATGGTTGTTCATAAGAAAAGCAGGAAGAATATTATTGTAGTGTTAAGAAACTGTAGATGCTTTCACAGATACACTCTGTATAGGGTTATTTTTAATTACTTCCCTTGAATTCTGCTGATGTTCTTATCACAATATATTTGAGACTGGTGTAGCACTTACTTCAGCCTGCTAACAAACCTCACCTCTATCATCATCATTTAGCACATTCACTGAAGTATTAACACAATATTGTTCAAGAGGTGGACCATTTGCGTGTGTGTTTCTTGAGCAACATCTGGCAAGTGTCTGCTTTAGAGCATGTCTCGTGTGAAATATGGCGTATGATAGGGGCTCATATTGCATGTACATGGAAACAAGTCAATCACCGAAGTTCGTATGCCCATGTGACTACGATGCGGTCATGTGAGGGATGCACAAAGAGCAGTTCTTCTTTCTGAAGCATCTGTCGCAGATTTGAGAACTTCACTTACAACACGAGATCAGAAGATATGTTCAATCCATTGCATGGTAGAGGTCACAACATTTCCATACATTTATCTCTATATTTAAATGCTATCCCTTTCTGCATAAAAGAAAGCCTTAATAGCTCTTTCTTGAAAGATAGCAATCATTGGGATTTTTCTTTCTTCGTGGCATGTTGCTGCCCTGAATGATACTCTTTGCAATGCGACAAGGGTGAATTGGACAGCCTGTACCTTACTTTCTTTGTTCAGAGATGATTGTATGCTCTTCGAAATGGATATTGATAATGGCCATCCATCGAGAACCATCTAGCCAAAACCATCATACAATAACTTTCCTAACCTGGCCCAACCATCAAGGAAATATGTGCCATAATCTATTGATACCCAAAATCGATGTAATAGTCTCTAGAGTGACGTCTCTCTTTGCGCTTGCTCTTGAGCTCGTCCCAGGATACGAGCGTAATAGAGGACGTCATGAGGGTGTACAAGAAGGCACCTCCGGCACCCTTTGCAAAGCCACGCATGCCTTCTGTCTTCTTGATCTTCCGTATGCAATCCCAGAGGCTCTTGTAGTAAAGGCCTTGGCCATTCGGTGCCGAGGGCTGAGCATACATACGACACCTGAGCACGTCCACTGCGGCAATCACGGGGGCTGACAATAGACCAGAGAAGAAGGCAGCGAGCACTGTGTTGATGAAGAAGTAGCGTTCTTTCCACTCACAAGCTGTGTTCAGCAGAGATTTCATGCCAGTAAATGTGGCCAGCTGAAATTAGAGTGTATTATGAACCATATGCTGACAATCAGTAATATATACAACTAAAAGACGAGTAGGACCTAAATCAAGAGAAATATAATTGCTACAGTTTGATAAGGCTTGACATGTACATGTGTTTTTAAAATTCTATATTGATAGAACTTTATGCATACTGCTTCCCAAAGCTGTTTACAAGATCAGTTGATGGTTGATTTCTACTATCAAGTAGGATTATACATACAAAGGTGTTGAGAAATAGCCTTGCTTTGTCCATGACAGATGAATTCTTTGCAAATAACTCTTACGCTGCCTTGTACCACAATGAACAAAGAGGATATCTCGATACATTCGCAACTTTTCAAATCAAAATGTGGGTTAATCGTACAATCTTGTTCAGTAAAATATTTTGTACAGGTAATTTTTGCATTGAGTTAAGAATTTTTTTTGGCAAATCTGGTTTGCCTTTTAATGCTGTTCTAAGAAAAGGATGTGTCAAAGTGTATCACTATGGCAAAGTACCTGGATTGCAGATGCTGTAGAGATCCTTAGCATGTTGGACGTAGTTGCACGCCAAAGACCATGTTTGATACCCTGCTTGCGGTAGATCTCGAGAACTGCTGTCCTGGCAGACGTGTATCCGTGCTGGTATCCAACGGCTATCTTTGCTGTTGCCGACTGAACCTAGAAAAGCCCAATAAGATAAGCAAAATCAAGTGCTCACGTCGAATAAAATGCTACCGAATGATTTATAATGAGCTACCAGCTATAAATATTTTTCTGGTTAGGGATGCTACCAGTTGCACAACAGTTTCTCTGGCCAACTGGGCCTCCACATGCTGAATGGACACAGTCTGCATGCTTACAGAACTGTGGTAGCAACCACTGTAGTGCATCATTGGGGCCTGTTTCCATTCCACTTTTTTCGACTCACACTCTGTTTAATTTCAAATCGTACTGGGTGGAAAAGGAGAACATTTGTCATATTTGTCTGTATCCCTCCTTGCTCTCAGGGTTTCTCTCATGGATATCGTCTCTAAATATTTCCTTGCTTCATCGTGTTACAGAACAATGGTGGTGTTCTATTGAAATGCATCACCTGCATATGGGTCTTGATCAAAAACAGTGGTGATCCGACAAAGGCACCAATAGCCCCAGACACAGCTCCAGAATAGGCACTGAGTTTGATGCTTGGTTCTAAGTTTCCGTCGAGTGTAAATCCAAAGTCTTCAATGATTTGGAAGATGCCCAGACGAAGTCCATTGGCAACCAGCTGGTAGCCGAGCCCAGGAATGAGGCCACGGTAGATGGCAAAGAGGCCGTCGTGACGTGCAATGGTGTAGATGGCCTGAGAACAGAGTCGGTAGGACTTTGTGGAATGTACACTATTCGCACTGATCGCTCAAACACTTTTTTGTTGGTGCACTGCTTCAGTATTTGTGGTTGAAACAATGCTTATCAAATGAAACTGGAAACACAATGGCTGCTGCAGAAACATGAAGTCAAGAAAAGCTGTCTAACTTAGTTAGACCATGTAAACAGCATCTGGCTTGACTTGGCTTGCCTCGGACTGCACTATTCTTTAACGCTATACAAGAACTATTCTCATGTAGTGTGCAAGCAGTTCTTGTCCACGTCAGAGGCAAAACAGCGCTTCTAATCTCTTTTCGCCATGTCGTTACTACAGAGTGTTTCCGAAGGGTCGGTGATGAAGCGAGAAAAGGCTATAGGTACCCATTACTTATGCAGTGGATGAGGTACACAGTGCTCGAGGCAAAGTGGGTAATAGCAGTTTTTCCTCTACCTGTGGAACATTGCGATAAATGCGCTTGGGAATCTTCCGCTGTAGCTCTCCTTGGAGCTGGATGCGGAGCTTTGCTACTTCGATAGGGTGTGTGATGAGACTGGGCGAGCAGGATGCCACGGCGGCCACAAGGATCTCGGCCATGATGATGATGGTGGTGGCATTGGTGTTCAATTACTTTTTGCAGCTCCCTACTATGTACAAAAGAATACAACTGAATGAAGAGCATGGGAAGAATGTTGGGTTGTTGCTGGCGGCACAAACGTGCAAATCACTTGCGCTTCGTTGTCACTGCAAAAACCGATAAAACAGTTGGAGTGGCGCTGCTATTGTACTGAATGCAAATGGTGCTTTCACTTTCCCTATACTGTAGCGACTAACTGGGACATAAATTACTATGACTTCACCAACTAAACAAGGCGGGGTACAAATAGTCGGTGTTTGTCTATTTGTCAGCTATCAGCATGGGTATCGGACTTGCCTGTGAAAGCGTTTTCGCACTTCCCGCCAAAGGGTGAACATGATTATAGTTTTTCAAGAGACCCGTAGAAGGCGCGAGCGCCGCAGCTCTCGTTCAAATACGCACGTTCAGTTCGAGCTTCTCACATGGTCTTACACCTTCCACACATGATTTCCCAAAACAACACCTCACTAAGTACACGTGTGCACTTCGTGCTCTACTTTTCTCCTGCGGCCCCTAACCGAGGCCCAGGACCATCTCAAAGCGGATCCTCGAATTAAGAAGGTCACATTGATACTGCTCCTGCGTTTCCGCATCTATAGCTGTCGCAACCACGTTCGGTAGCAATTTATGCTTATTTCGCAAGCATATCGTATATTACGCTAAATTTTAAAAGCGCATTTTGCACGTAATAAGGATCACGAGATTGCGCAAGACAACAAATACATGCTGTGCGTTCTCTCTAGTATAGCAAAAACGTACGGCTGAAGCACTTCAAAAAAGGATTGTGAGATACCTTGTATTCGTTGTATGTACAGTCCACTATCAGAAATATCACATCACATTCGTTCGATTTAGATCTCTTATATTACGTTAGGTGACCTATTATTATAGCGACAAAATAGTAGCAGCGAGAAATCAAAACTGCCCAACCAGTGCCCGGCCGCGGGGTTGGTCGGTGGAGCCATCTATGTACGAGAGGAATGACGGAAACGCGGGAAGACGTCCGCGATCAAATCGATAAGTCTCATATCATAACCGCAAGAAAGCTTCGAAATCACGGAAAACAGCTACTCTATGCCTCCATTGAATCAAGCAAACGCGTAGCAAAGGGAGTGCTTGGATTGCTGCAGAGCTCTGTTCACGACCCTAGTCCTGTCGCCCGCGTATCGGCGTCATAGCTGGCGCCAAAGTACCAAAATAAAACGAGCGTTTAAGGAACGACCCATAACAAGTGTTTCTCTTCTTTGTTGCTTTCATCTACATATCATCTACCTCTCCCAGCACCCAAAGAGATGCCACAGCCTGTAACACTGATGGTGTTCTGCAATTACATGCATACGGTCAGCATTCATCCGCGTCACACTGAAAAGAAGAGCAAACGGCTGTCTTGTTTAAAAAAGAAAATTATTTATTTCTCTCTCCTGTGTCTTGGAAGAGAGCGAAAACACACAGACACAACGTCAACAAGTAGTTCATACACAATGCTCATGGTCCGGTGTTGTTCACTGGTAATACAGTTCCAAGTTCATGCCGTCGTGGATCTCATCTAAGCTTGCATTAAGGATATTCCCCACAATCGTAGTCCATGTTTAATCATTCGTGGGGGTAATGTATGACATAACATATCATGTCACCAGCGAAACTTGTGTTCAGTAAAGCGAACAAAATGGCTAGAGTTACACCGTGCTAAACCAAAGCCTGAGTTTGGTCAAGAGCTACAACTTAAGTCCATATTTGATACACTCAAGTACATACTGTTCTAAGCAGCGCAGTGTACGGCAAATGAGGTTCAATTCGGGATGATCACCAGGTTCCTAACCTATTTGCTACTGCTTCTCCCAGGAGCTGCTAACTATAAGATGTACCCAGAAGTTGTACCCAGTTGCTAATTTCCAGGTAACTGGTAAAAGGATACAGTCTTCAAGCTTGATGTTGTCCTTGAAAACAGTATACCTGAAGCAAAATCGTCATGTGTCTGAACGCAAACCAGTTGCAAATTGCATTTTAAAAGCTTACCATTTTTTCAAGACTATCTTATCCCACCTTGTTCCAGTTTGGGCGGCAATGAGCTTCTTTAAATCACCTATGGTGTCATCTTCGCTGAATTTCGTGCTAGATAAGGATAGTTGTACCATACTAGAACGCTGTTTATAAACAGAATAAAGTCATGCAAACATTCCGCGCTTGAAGGATACTTGCACTTGACACGAACTTTTTTGCCCAACCTATCATTGCACGTTATCTCAATCATGGCGAAAAAAAGCTTAAACTTGGAATATATTCCACTGCGAAATAGTTGCTTTCTGGGAATTTCTACTCGCAGCTGAGGCCAGCAACAAACGCGGGCGAAACATAAGCACACAATGTTGTTGACCCATGGTTCCAGTTGAGGCCAACGGGAGCGTAAATTCATCGTGTAGGTCGCAAAAAAGTTTCCTACTTGTTACTGCACAAAAAATACAGTCAGAAAATTCCAGGTCGTTAGTAACCTGTATGACGATGAGAAACGTAACCAAGTAAACTTGGCTTTACTTTAGCAGGCATGCTTTTGGCATTTGAAACTTGAAACAGTAGGTTGGGAAAGGAGCAGCTGGTATTGAGAGAATATATTTTGAGAAATTGGAAAATGCAAAGTTGATAAGGCTGAGCAGCGTAAGAAATATTGTGGGTAGTTTTAGCGGCGCGGTTAACAGCGCCAAAAAGCTTGTGGGACATGGCATCGCTAAGCCTAACGTTGGTACGGAGGCTGCCATCTTTGATAACCTGGGCGTGTCGTCTGCTAAAGATACGTTGGAAAGGTAGAAGCTACTATGTTGAAGAGATTTCGTACTTGTGCATAAACTGCGGGGAAATTGAGGAATGGAGACGAACGGCGAGACTGTTGAAAGCATTGATCTGGCTCAATTTAGAATAAAGATAGCGGAGGGCATAGGTTAGGTTGATGAACAAGTGCTTGCGAAGATCGGAATTGATGCGACAAGTTCAACTGTTGAACTGTTCACATAGAGCGGCACAAAGAAAAAAAAAATACTTCTTTTGTTCTCGTTTTTGAAAGGACATTTGGGTGATAATTGAATGCCACAGCTGCCAGAAGAGGCTATGCAGGTGTGAAGATGTCTAGAAAACTTGGGGGTGATGAATGTGCATTGTTTGCTGACAGTTTCCTCCGCGTGCCATATCTGGCACTGGTATTTCATGATCTGGTAACCACGAATATGAGGATCTCTCATCGTGTACTCATCACGATCTATGGGAAGCCAACTTGATGGCCTTGAACAGCGTCCATTCCGTATACGTGCAAATAGTTCAGTTGTAGGAATTTAATGGATGATGAGTCAGAGGAGGACAATGATCGTTTTGTGCACCTCCCCCTGCTCACTTCTGTTTCACTCTCCTTCCTTCCTGTTTAAACACCTCGGCATATACTTTGCCTGGGAACCTTATGATACAGGCAAATTCCCAGTACCACTGTTGTAACTTCCGTTTCGCGGTAATTTGTCGTCACTAGCGCACTTGCAGTGCTTCGTTGTAAATATCAACTGCTGTTATTTATCTCCACAGGCTTTTTGATTACAATGCTCGGAACAGGAAGTAGAGCAACCGTGGCGACGACGGCAGTCAGGCGCTGCTTGCCGTCGTTATTGGAAATTGCAGACGATTCCCGGTACACCCGATACCGCGAAAGAAACAGAAAGGGTTTGTTAAGGATGCAGCTGTAATGAGTCGGAAAACACTGGAGACCTCATTACCAGACGAAGCAGCACTCAACTGTTCGCCATGCATCGTCTAATTGCGTGCGTACAGCTTTATTTTCTGCATGAGACACACGTGCAGAGCTCTACGCTTTCTTTATTTTTCTTTGCGTAGCATGAAAGAGAGAGGAAGGTGTTCTGTTCTCCGTTATTCATTTGCATTTTTTATTTTTAGAACTTTCGGGAGCACGACAGGGTGTCACCACACACGCGAGTACGTAGGCACAGTCCGACTTTCCCGGCAAAGGCACGCATTGCTCGCTAGTTTTTACCTCCATTCTAGTAGTATGCGCATGTGACGACAGATGGCTCCTAAAGCCCGCACTCGCTTCATGTCATGTTCAGCACCTTCCTCTAGTCCTTCATAGATGGCGCCAGGCCCTCCTCTTCGTTTAAATAATATAATTTTGTGAGAGATTCTAATGGATATAATCCTCGCACCGGGAGGGTGGAGATCTTCAACTTCTATTATCTTCGGTGCCTTTTTCTTTCTATGGCCCTCGCGATTTCCAAAGTAACCGACCTGCCGACGAGGTTACCCGACATGACCAAGAGAGGAGGAACAGTGAGGGTGAGGGGCGTGTTAAAGAATGAGGGAGAAACGCATTCTCGCAAAACGCATTCGATTAGACTGTCTCCCCCCACGCCCTTCCCCTTTTACCATTCTCTAGTGCTCTTATTGATCTCGTTGCTACGAAGAACAGGATTTGGATAATTAACTGGATGATTGCTCCCTCCTCGCCCTCATATACCCCTTTCCTCCCTCTGCTATCCCCTCCTCCTGTGCTCTTAAAAGTTTGAACTCCCTTTCCCGATATTTCTTTCCTTGAATTGGTCTTTGATCGCTTGGGCGCAGTCCTTTTGTCATAAACAGGTTTGCTTTTGAATGTTTATTGCATTGATACTGCGGGCTATTACGGTATAGTCCAGGTGGTTGGTGCGAGGTTGACTCTCCTGAAGAATGAAGATTCTCACCTGGCAACCTTGGAGGGTAAATTTCATTCTTTCTTTTACTTTCGTGCTACTATAGAGGGGGCTTTGCAGCTCTTAAGAACAGATAGTACCATATGTAAAGAGCGGTAGATATTTGTCTCTGCAAATATTTAAAGTACTCCAACTACTACTTTGTCCCGGGGTAGGTCGGCAATCCATCGGCATGAAAAAATTACTGGGGCCTCAGTTTTCAAGTCATGGTGTCGACTGCTCCTGTTTCAACCGTTGGAAATATGAGTGACATATGACAAAAAGAAGAAGGAGAGCAAAAGCGGTTCCGCCACCCTTTTCTATTGCAGTCCTCCGGTGCAATCTTTGGACGTCGCATCCCGACCCACAAACTTTGCCTCACGTAATCCGTCATCACATCCAACCATGGGGTTGCCTATAATATGCACGCTAGTGCCCATTATACAGATATAAGTGCGGCTGACCAGCTCTGCTTCATCTCACAAACTCGAAAACATACTCTATAAAAACAGAACTTCAGCGCATAACACGGCGATGACCAATTGCCGTTCCGAATGATATCTTTTCCTGACCCTATTTGCCGGAAAGGGTGGGCGTA
>JARGYV010077338.1:0-14791 GCA_029532675.1 Ornithodoros moubata | reverse complement strand
TGCACTATTTCATTTCGCGGAGGCACATTTTGCGCCCTTTGGCAGGTGCTCCCGGTTTGGCAGTGGCGCTGGTAAACTGGTAAACGTAAAGACATTAGTAGTGTTGACGGGGCTAAACGACGTCGCGATAGACGGCACCACGGTGTCACGCCGTAGCCGCAGAGAGACGCTGGCGCGTAATGAGAAGTTGAAACGTCATCCGTGACGTTGTCATCGGGATGCTTGGTGAGGAGAATGCAAGAGTGAGATACCGAAACTGGCCGAAACCGGATTTGGCGTTATCCGTCTTTTTCGTTTTATTTCTCGAAAACTACGGGGTTGTTCGACGGTTTGAACACATATTTTGTATGGAGCTAATATGGTTACATGAGGAAAGCACAGAAATATTTTGAGAGTGACCTTTCTGGACAGGAGTGTCCCTTTAAAGGGCCCGTGACAACTCGCAGGTCAACTGTTTGATTTTCATTTGCAGTAAAAGTCCTGAAGGCGATAAATGACACGCATCAGTCTTAAAACTGGCAACGCCACCATTGTTTTGTAATTCAGCTTCGAGAATGCTTTTCCTCTCGCCGAATGATTATATTCATGGGAGCCGCCATAATCTACCAGAAATGCCTCAGCACCACCCGCTGAACGGAAAAGAGCTCGTTGTTCGTGCTATGGATTTTCGGCTACTGGTGGCTTGAATGCGTGAATCAACTGTAGGCTCATCGTAGAGACGCATACGTACAAATAAAAGCAGCTCATGAAGCCAGAAAGAAAACCGAAACTTGCTTCGAATGGTCTGCAGAATGGCGACCCCCTTTTGGCGACAGCGATGGGTCCCGCTACTATGCATAGCTCCCATTTCACGTAATTAGTCATAAAACATTATTTTTCTCCCCTTGGGTTTTCCCGATGTGAAATAATCAGGAAATAAAAAATAATCGAAGAGTTTTTGGGGTCTGAGGGGGAAATATAGGCGGAATTGGTGCGTCCACCCGAACGGTCCAAACTTCTGGACATTCTACACCACTGTGCGTGTGTGTTTCAAGCTATTTGTACAGTACGTGCAGGACAGTAGAAGCCTGTGACTTTCCAGCAGTTTCTTGTGGGAGTAGGTACGAGGATATGTAATGTTGTCCGAACTGCTGGTGCCGTGCCGAAGAGGAAGATGACGCCAACGGATGTTTGCGTCAATGCGCGAGGTCATATCACGTTTATTTGAGTTCAAACTCAAACATGATAATGGAGATCGCTTTGTGGATCGCTTTGTGGCTTACCTTTCCCATACTCCAATTGACTATGGTGAGCACCAGCGTACCACACGTCGGGTAGCGCACTCGATATGTTCTTACATGTATCGATAAAAGCACCCTTGTTTTGCTTTTTACTGCGCTATCTATTGTCTCTTTATTAGTGTGTGCAGCGCCATTATAGTAGTTAAAATGCTACCTTAGCTCTGCCATGGTACAGGTAATTTATCTAAACCATATACACGCTTTTGGTATTACAGGGCTCAACACGTGGTTCCGAGTGCATGAATATGATCAGCCCTTATGTTATAAATATCAGTCACTCAGAGGTGGATTTACTGTGGAAGAAAGCCTATTTGAGTTCGTACTACTGTATCTGCCACGGGGCCGTCGCGCAAGTTGGATTTGCAGTCGACTTTATTGGTTGTGATGCTGGACCCCGATGGAACTGCAGAGAGGTTCGCGACGAAAGGCCAGCGCTTACAGCTGCAGGGTTGAGTGCTGGCCGGGAACACATTTTCTGCGCCAGGCGGAAATGCTCAGCGGGAGTATATAGCTCCGATGCCGAGTGTGCTACAGTGCTTCCGCCGCAAGAACCAGGTATGACTTGGGGCACGCTAAATGGTAAATAACGCTTACTAAAGCAGTTGTGCGGTACAAGTGGTGATCCATACTTGGAAGTATCTTGAAGCTGGATCACATCTACTCGACACACATAGGGACACCACAACGCTATGATAGATAATGCAGTTGTAGCTGTAGATGTCGTACTGCTTTGCGTTTAGTTCTGGATCAAGGAATGCGGTTGAAAAACATCTGAACAGTGGAAGTTCTCAGTTTTATATGTTTGGTGTAAAAGTGATCTATAAACACGTTTCAGGGTGGAGGTTCACTGTTGATCTTATCGAGCCACGTCGTGCACTTCTCATGTGGAAAGCTGCCGACAACAGTGTGTCCGACAAGGCTCGGCCGAGCTACACTGTCTCCTGGTGCCACTCGGTCGGTCCTCTGAGTGCTTGTCAAAGCAAGGCTGCCAACGAAGATGGGGCTGTTATATCGAACCTAGACGCATGGGGCGTCTATAATTTGGCTGTTCAGGGTCCTCTTAGTACTGAAGACCCTCTGTTCCGTGCTCATGTCAGAACGCGACCAGACAGTGAGTCCTGAATCCTGATGTGCGAGCTCCTAGGGTAGGCGTTTTGCACAAGGGAGCAAAGCGAATAAACGGTATTTCTACATCCTTTATTACAGCTCCTGGAAGCCCTGAATTTTTGAACATCGAAGACGTAGGCCGAGGGGAGGTGCTCTTGACGTGGTGGCCACCAGGTCACGCGAGAGGTCCCTTGCAGATATATGAGGTATCCTGGTGCGCTTACACTTGCGACACGCACGAAGCGTCCTGGGTCACGGGACAGTCATTTGCGGCACCCCGCATTGTGCCCTCGGCGAACTATACATTTAGAGTGAGAGCGAAAAACGTGCTCGAAGACATGTCACTTGAAGGTCCCTACGCGTCTATTTCTGTGTTCACCCCTCCCAGAGGTAAGCACATTAGTTGCCTTTGGCTCTTCAACGTATTTACAATATTGCCTTGTATAATTCGTTCAGCTTTCTGCCCTAAAATAAATGTTATGTTCGCACTAATGAAAACTTCTTTATGTTCAGACATGGCATTCCGTTTGAAGATGAACCAGTGGTCAAGCGTCCAGCTGTCGTGGACGAGCAACCGGACATTTCAGGATGCGCTCACTGTGAAACACTGCTACTTGCATACGGCTCCAGGGTCTTGTGAGAAGTACTTTGTACATACTCCAGGTAGAATATTCCCGAACACTGAACCCTGGACAATGGCGAGTCTGGAAGTTACAGACTCATCGGATGCCGTTCTTTTCTACACTATTTATCGGTCACCGCCTGGAAGTAAGAAAACTTTCACAAACCTGCTGTAGTAAGATTTTCAGCTGCAGTAGTAAGGCACAACACTCTGCAGGGCCTGGAGAACCAACGGATGTAAAGGTGACACCACTGAACTCTTCTGCGCTGTTGCTAACGTGGTCTCCTCCAGCTGAAGAGCACGGTCCCCTTCATGGCTACCTCGTAAAATGGCACACTTTTTATGAGGATGCGGAGTTTCTCCACATTCGCTCAAAGGACTTCCAGTCGCTCGTAATTACGGACGTTGAAGAACTGAATACTTATATCGTCGAAGTCGCGGCATATCATTTGTGGAACGGAGAATTTCTTACTGGAAACACGTCTATTGTCTACGGCATCTCATATTCCTCAGGTTAGGATGCTCTAAGATCCTTTCATCTTAGTGACGAAGCTTTTGGGTTCCTGTGCCTAGATATTGACCAGCATTATAAACTCTGCACTGAAATACCACTTGCCTTCACAAGGGACAAGGGACAAGGGAGGGCTCTACAGTTCATTTCTTTGAGACATTTTAAAGCCTGGGTCTCCAAAGGTATATGCACCCGACCGTGGACTCTCCAGTTACACAAATAATATAATTAAGACTAAAACGAGAAGATCAGGGTATTTATATCGGTATGAAGCATAGGGAGGGCTACAGACGTCTTGTCTGCTCATGGTATGCAAATATTGAGCAAAGTTGAAAGATTCTTAAATGTTGTCTCTTCGGCTTTTTGACACATTTCGCAGTGTTTATCGTTGTAGCTAGCCGAGATCAAGTTTCTTCCGCTGAGGGCAGCCGTGCCAGATTTTTTATGGTTTGTTCCAAGCGCTCACTTCCCTGAAAAAAAAAAAAAAATAACCACATTCCTGGAGGGTGACTCTATCTTGACCTTCGCTTATTCTTTCAAACTTCTGAGTGCTATATAGACAAAATTATTTGCTGTAGCATAGCAACATTCTCGTGCATGTCGATGGTAGTGCGCCTCGCATGGGACCCTTTTGGCCCTGTACTACGTTAAATATGGGTGCCCGCGGCATATCGACCGTGCCCTGTGCTATCGTCTAACCATGACAATACCTTATGTAACGCAGGGATGAATATGAACATCAGCAACAACGAACAGGGCAGGTACGAGCTACGATGGACTCTGCGGCACGACCTCGTTGAGAAGCTGCTGGTTACTTGTTGCGAGGCTGGCGCCCTGGGCGACGTATGCCTGCGCTTTCACCTGCCCAGTGATGTGCGCTACCTGGACATGGGTGCACTGAGACTGCAGACTACGTACGACGTCCGTTTATACCACTACGAAGGGATGGCACTGATTTTACGGAAACGCTTTCGGACTAAAGATCGCCATCACCAACGTGCGTATCTGTCTTCCCTCTTACCAACGCTTCTAAAAGAAACAAATAATTCATGAGAAATAATGGGTTAATTAGTGATTACTGAGACATGATCAGTAACGTGGTTCAGAAAAAGCGAAATGTCACAGCAAGAATCTTGCCATTAACATGAACCTTTTGTGGTGCCGTTCCTTCTCAGTCATTTTTATGTTCACAATGTTTCTGTTGCTAAAAGACACTCGAATAAATGCGTCTTAATGCGCAATACTCAAGTTAGACAGTACCCTAAAATGTGAAGAAATTTTTCGTTCTTTTTGTACGTGCAATGATTCCTGAGAAACGACTGAGATTCAGGTAGCTCCCTGACGTCACAAACTTTTGGCCATGAGCAATTGCCACTGGCTCACGAGAACACGTTGCTCACACGAGGCTCCTCACTGGTCATCATTCGAGCTATGATGTGAGCAAACGATCGAATTCGGGGTCGGCAGGCCAATAAGTGAACAATTTTATGTGAACATATAGAACGGTGGACCTAATAGATGAGCATATTTTTCACTTATAAAGCATAAGTTGGGGTTAACTGAACAAACCCCTTGAAAGACTCAGTTACGGGAAGATGCTTTCAGTTAACGTTATAATCGTTCACCGTAACAGGCACTTATTTGCCATCTGGTGTCAACGCTGACAGCCAGCCGCCACCGTCATCATCACCACCGCCCCCCAACATTACCTACAGCGTTATTACTGGTGAGTCTGCGCGGGTGTCCTGGATAGACAAGGCTATCAACTGCACCGGTGGCTACAGTGTCTCCTGGCAGGTGCCTACTGTCCCTCCAGGGCCTAGTAACCGGAGCGTCACCTTAGCACGCAATATACTGTTGAAAGGACTGAAGCCCTCCACTCAGTACTCTGTGATCGTCAAGAACCTGGATTCTTGCGCGCCGGGTACTTGGTCCATGACATTCTCATTGCCATCAAGCACAGCGTGGAGCTGAATAGCTGTTCATGTTTTCGCACCCGTTGGTTTGTTTTAGCCGTGCATATGTAATAACAACGACTTCCTTTTTTGGCCTTCTGTGTACAAGTGCTATCTTTGAAGTTTAGCTCCGTAGCTGGTTAGGCAGTTCCCCATGCTGAAGCGGTTTAGAGATTAATACAATAGGCTGGTGGCTACGATTTACATTTATCGATACTTTGAACATCGCTCTTGGAAACAACAGATCAATCGCAAGTCATATCTTTATTCACTCAGTTCTGAAAACATGAAATCGAAGCGATTATACCTGTATTATTGTACTGATGCATTTATAAATAAACATGTTATAATTAACCAACACGATGCACAAAGCGCCGCTGCTACCGTTTAAAATGGTTGTGCGGACACGCTTTTTACCTGTTGTTCTTTACCGTACAATTCAATAAGTAAAATTCACTAGCCCATGCTGTGCAAGTACGAATGAATGTAGCTGAGTGTAGCCTTCTGCGCGCGCTCAGTCATCCTTTATCGCGCACAGTTCGCTGATTTTCAGAAGATTATGCGGAACAAGATGTAGTATTCCAACCCCAGCAGCACAATGTACTGAGAGTCGGGTGCATTAGGGGTGGACGGGTTGATCAAGGTTATTTTTGTAGTTCGCAGCACATCACAGAGGGCGGCGACAGAGATATAAGACACCTGACGACCTCCTCTAATGCACCCGACTTTTAGTACATTGTGATGCTCGGGAAAGTACAGTGGTAGAAGATGACCTCTAGACTGTGCCAAGTACGGGTGGAGAAGATCGCGGCCACCGCTGAAATTAGAGGCAGTGACGCTTGGAATGTTTTCTTTCCCCCTGTGACATGTGCTCTTTATTTTACTAATCAAGTGGGTGGTGCTTGTGCTGGATCGAGGTGTAGACAGAAACTGGACTCCAAAGTACAGGTACGTACGGTGTAGCGACCGTCACCAATGTATACAGGCGGCTCCCGAGTGTTGACAGGGGGAAATGATGCGGTCAGCAGACTCAAAGCGTCACAGTGAATTTGTATATCGTATACTTATTACGTTGATTGTGTAGTTAATGCGCGTGGTCATTTGTTAGTAGTCCGAACCGTCTTCTGCTCTGTTGCAATCGCGCAAAGGGCACTCGCTGCGTGAACTATATTGATATCTTAACCGATTATTTAGGTTTTCGTCCTCGAGTAAAGTAGCTGGCTTTTGGGCCAGTTGTCTTGCTCAACAAATTGTGTAATTGAAGGAGTACAGTCAACAAAAATGTTGGAGCAACTTTTGAGACCTCGTGGGCGAACCATGTCACATCCACAAGGGGTATCTTGGCATGAACAATTGGTCTGTTAAATAGAGCAGGAAGTATTATACCAGTAAATGCAACCCTAGTAGCCTATTGTACTGAAAGTCAGGTGCATTAGGGGTGGACGGGGTGATCAAGATTGCTTTTGCAGCTTGCGGTATGTAAGACAGGCAACGACAAACAGATAAGCCACCTGACGACCACCCCTATTACACCCGACTTTCAGTACATTGTGCTGCTAGGGAAAGATCATGCTTTTTACCCATCTCTACATTCCCGTCTTTAATATCGTCTGTCGGCGTTGGTATCGACTGTACGTAAATATCACTTTAGTGCGAATGCAGAATAAAGCGCCACGCGCTCTACGAAACTGATTATGGGGCCTCTGTCTAATCTGTTGCAGAGAAGCATGGCATATTTACAAGTCCAGGCTTCTTGTGAATATGTATGTAAGTTACATTCTGCATCCAATTTGGTACATAGGTGAGTACCGTACCCCATGTGGTACCACATTTGATGCCAAACTCCGAAACAATCTGTCCCAAAATGCAAAGCTGATTATGGAAGTCAACGCATAAGTTCTTTATGGTATCCGCATGTCATAGCGCTCTCCATTCTGCTAAATCTGTTCGTTATTTGAACCCTTTTTTAACCAAAGAACATCACTTGTGATTGGTTATTTAACGCTAGCTGTCTTGCTGTTATTTGCCCATTACTAATTGTTTGTTCACATGAGGTGATCTTCGTGCGGATTCGTTCCATTCTTTCCATTCCTTCATTCGCGGCGTAGCAGTGTGCATGTCTACTTTATCGATGATACGCCTCCCTTTTCTCTTTGCGTGTTCTTTGTGTAAGCGATGTGCTGCATATTTACCTTGCCTCATTTGACCCCTTTTGTGAAGAACAAAGTGATGCATTGGTTCTATACAAATAAATAAAAAATAAACTCTTCTTGAGATCAACATACATATCACCTCAACCCACATACAACCATATACAGCCATAAACTGTAGTGAAACAATACCACGAGACAATCAAAAAGGCTTTGTCCTAACACATTTGAAAGGCTCTGTCCATGAATATCCAAAATGTTTTAGAACGAAGTATATACACAATCACACCTCGACGACGATTAAGAGAAATTATTCACAACAGTGTGTACCAACTGTTTCGTGTCGACGCTATGTACAACATAAGACTCTTTGAAAACTGATCAATACGATTCCATCGAAACATCATAAACTTCATATCACAAACGGTCAATACGAGACAATACTCGTGTAACGAGGGTATATATACCATCATACAAATTATACCATGACAGGACATTGCTTTGCAGTAATAACATGAGTCACATTTAAACAATTGACTCCACTTCGCCTTCTGACATGTTGATACAGATTACACATATGATACAGCGATGTCATTTGCATAATCCTTGGTCCCATGCATTGATTTTGTACTCACTCTACGTGACAAGAATGAATGTGAGCAGAAGAGCACTGTCTTTTTACACCATTGTGCGTGTGAGGTGTAATGATGAAGAAAACATAGGCGAGGAAATTCGACACGATAGGACAGCGGTTCTAGTATACATACGCACAATGCTGTCACTGATTAAGCACACGACTCACTCGGCATAGGCTGCTGGTACTGTGTGAGCGAAAACAGTACCCTAAACCCCGTGTCGCCACCGGAAAACTGGGGGACTTCTGGTACTCACAGTACCTAAAAAATCCGAGTTTCGTAACTATAGAACAAACCTTTTCCTTTTCGTTCCCATGACCCTGAGGCGGCATTCCGTATACATTTAGAAAGAAAAAGATGATCAAAGGCAACTAAGTATACAACATACCAGCCTCTAAATTGTCTCTGTGCCCACCTTATACTTCTGCAATTCACAGTTGCACAGCTTATTACAAAAGTAGTAGTACGTCAGAAATATACACCAATAATCCTCCGTCGCATCTATTGCTGTCCAACATTGTGGTTATGAGATAGATGTTCTGATGTCAACCTCCGAATACACCCCGTCGGGTTAGATACGCTGTAACACTGTGGCGGGTGCTGAAATATACACATTCTGTTACGCGCTTTCAAGGCGCCACCTTGTCCGGAAAGAAGCAAGGTTTTCGTCGTTGAAGTTTCTAGCTTCAAGAGATTCGTGCAGCCACCTGCTGCTTTTTACGCAACAAGATATTCTACAACAAATGAAACGCTGTGAATTATCACTGTTGTGCCCGTACGTATATATGTCCTGTAAAGTTTTCCTGGGTTTTCCTCCAATTCGATTTAAGGGGTGTGCCCGAACAGTTCTCATGAAGTCGGCCCAGGACGCATCTTTCCCCCGGAGCAACATGCCGCCAGACTAGGCAGGCAGACCGTTCAGTAAACAACGATACACCACCACCACCTGCAAAGTCTGAATTAAGCGTGCTCGTTTTTGTATAAGTAGTACGTCCAGTAGATGACGTTGAAGAGGAAGAACATGAGGGGGAACATGACGCGACAAATGCGGTCGACATTCTGGGACCGCTTCAGATTCTTTTGCTGTTCACTGCTTGCTCTGGACTCGTACTTGTTCATTGCTTCGTCGGCGTCGTGCTTCGCACTGGCCTTTCTACTGCGCTGCGAATAGAAGGAGCACGGAGCAATGTTTATGAGCACGGCATTCAGTACAGTTATGGTGAGCTCGAATCAGTAATTCGGAAGTCATTCTGGCTCACAACATACATTTCCATATAAAGCGTTGCAACTCCGATGAAAAAAAAAAAAAAAAATCTACGTCGCATCAGAACAGTCCGCCAACGAGTATGATCTATAGCTGTACGACGATCATCTGACTTGCTTAATGTTTTCAGCTGGAAATTAGCCTAAGTATCACAAGAAGAAGTAAGAAAAAGAAATTATACATGCCTTCTGCACATAAGATAGGGTGAGAGAATAACATCGCTTTGCACAGCCAGATGATTCTCCAGTCTGTTTCCTCCAGCCTCATGTGTGTTGTGCACCTCGTGGGCGTATAAAGGCCATTATGCGTCATAGGTAAGTTATTGGCCAGGACATAAGATAGGATCTCCTCCCAGCATGATAATCTCCAATTTCATGTTCATGATCTGACTATTCGCTATGGCTTGTTTGAGAAGTTATGCAGGGTTAAGGGCCGTAGATTTGGACGCGTCGTTGCAGACTTGCGAATTTGGGAAACTTACAGGAGATGATTGCGGACAACTGCGCCTATGGCTGTCCATTTGTTAGAATGCGAATGCGGGACGAACCTTTTATTTTTTTTATTGTTATGTTTCTTTAATAAGCGAACAAAATGTGTGTTTATCGGTCAGCAGGCCGTCTGAAAGAATTATTGAGATTTCAGCCTGTTTCGAGAATATTTTCGAAATTTAAGGGTACAGCTATATTTGACCTCAATTTCTGTACAGAGCATGATGGCACAGTGTCACACAAGCAGCACAATGTACTGAAAGTCACAGGGTGGTCTTTAGGTTCCTTATCTGTCTGTGGCTGCCTCTCTGACGTGCTGCGAACTGCAAAGGCAACCTTGGTCAATCCGTCCACCCCTAATGCACCTGACTTTCAGTACATTGTGCTGTTTGGGTAGGCGCAAAATGTCGTTACAGTCAGTAAAATAGAAAGGCTTGCAAAGGCGTTGCAGACGGTTGAAAGTGACTGCAGACAGAAAACCGATCACGTGCGTGAATAGTGCAAGTATTCCTTGTTTATACTTGAAGAAGTAATGTAGGAGTGCAAATGAGACAGAGATAGAACAAAGCATGGTGAAAACGTACTGCCGACAGGCCTAAGCAAGGCGACAGCTCCGAGTGTGTGCTGTCTATCGCTTCGACTGACGAGGACACGACGTAACGAAGCTGGTATGTTGCTCTTATTCGGCTTTCTTACATGACTGTTTCCGAGGGTGATCCGTAGTCGTCGTATGTAGCGACCTTGCGGATGGAAGCTGCGGTAAATCGTCGGATGTGCGAGGATGCTCTAGCGACACGAGGGATGGAATATTGCTTCTGTATTTTCATTAACTGCATTAGCTGAAGCGGCACAACGAGTATTTTCTTTCTTGGACTACCCTGCCGCTGGCGAGTGGCTTTTTGCATTGTCTTCCTTTTTAAGCCCACACACGGTGCATCTAGAAAATTTTAAAGATAAAGTTAAGAGTTGTAGGATTTTATCATCACGTAGGATGTCCATATGGTAAGTTGCAACGGCATGGGCTTTGTGGCTTTGATGGGAAGCTTTTCCCCCTCTTTACAGTTCTGTTGTGTATGCCACATAGCACACGCTACATAATTATTGATGTGAAACTCATATTGACTCAGTCTTTTTTTTTTTTGTATACCGCAGATATTACTGGAAGCCTTTGCATTCAGATATTCTCCAATTGGCGCGTTATCAGTCGGCTTTTGGGGGTTTCAGGCTTATCCCGTCGGAACTTTACTGGGACTGACTGACAAGCTCTACATCTTTCTAGTGCCCAGACCAAGATGAAAGTGCAACAGAGAAAGTCTGGTGAAATCCCAGTTGTGCAAATGTAAAGAGAGCCTTGGCAGAGCAGAACGCATAACACCGAATAGAATAGAAAGCTTTCAGGGTGAACGTGATCCCCAGAAACGGCCCGAAAATTCTTTGAAGCAAGCACGTTTTAGCGGCGTCCCGTGTATTCCCAATTACCATTTCGGCATCCTGTAATTCAATCTCAGGGTCCTTTCCATCAGTGTCGACAACATGAAGGCGACGGTTGAAGCTCAACAGTGATCGACCGACCTGCAATGAGTCACACTACCATCGGTCGACTTAACGCCTGACATCTCCGTATCGCTGTCGACAATTACAGTGTCGTCTGTGCAAGGATTCTCACCTGGAAGATGTTGATAGACTTGCGGAATTCCTCCGGCCTCATCTTGCTTCGGGAAAGATAGTTTACCAGCGTAAACTCGAGGAGGGCGCCAAAAACCATGACAGAGCAGGCGCCGATCCACACGTCGATAGCCTTGATATAGGATACTGGCGGCAGTTGGGTTCGGACTCCCGACGCCACTGTGGTCATGGTCAGAAGCGTCGTCACCCCGAGAGTGACGCGAGCCGGTGTGGCATCGACGTTCAGCCAGAAGGAGACCCACGAGATCATCACAATAAGGAATGTCGGCAGGTAGGTTTGAATCAGGTGGTAACCATTTTGCCGGACCAGAGTGAAGGTCACGTTCAAGAAACTAAATACGCCTAAGAGACAGAAGATAGTTTTGATAAAGATGCGAGACATGAGGATAGACATACGTAACATGTAAGCTTAGTCATGTGTAAGCCTTATTTTAGGGAGGCGCACTGCTAATGAAGTATCTTCTTGTATACTATTAGGGAAATGTGACGGCCGAGATGTACACTCCTGTCATCTTCATACACGCTGCTCTAAACAATGCCACACAAGTTCTCAACTATTTGGCACCCATTTCATGGCGATGGCAATTCGCTTCGCTTTTATAACATGCCAGGTTGCCTTTGCCAACGGTCTCTGTATATACCCATACTTACCAGTGTCGATTGTTCTGTTAAACTGTCCATAAGAGCGATGAACCAAGTCGAATTCCGGCACTTCGATGGGGTGCTCTAAAACTATGGGGTCATTTTCTTGCCAAGAAATCGCCGTTTGGTCTATCGTTTGAGCATCTGCCAAAAAAATTCCAAGTTACACACATGATGTTGGGAGAGATGGCGACCAAGTTTTCACTTACATGGGCCAAGAAGGATGTGACATCGCTGCGTGTCTAGCGGGAAGTGCCGGAAAGACATGAAGCAGGCAAGGCGCAACGTGAGGCGCATGCTGAAGAGCACCTCGCCGTCGGGAGAGATCTTCACCAGCTTGTTGGGAACGGTCACGTGGTGGAACTTGGCCTCCTTCACGTTGCGGAAGAACAGGTCGGGCTTCCAGATCTTCCCCATGATGTCTTCTCCATTGATGCTCACGGTGCTGTTTACTCCAAACGGCCGCAGGCTTAGCCGACTGTCTTGCCATGACTGGCGAAGGTAAATATCCATGCCATATTCCTGGGCAAATACATGGGCTACATTTCTACTTCTGAAGCCCTACGAGCCTACTGTATCGGAAAGAATAGCCTCTAACGAGGTTTGTAAGATTTCAAGTATCGAACGGAGGCAAGTGTGTGTAGAGTCAGTCGACTGAGAATTAACAACGATGCGTGGGTTTCTTTGAAACGTTGACTGCCGCTCATATGGGATAGTGTTCTTCAGGTCATGGTTACACGTCTTAGCGCGAGACCCAAGATTAAGAGGAACCGGAATGAACCCGCGTTCGAATGACACTTTGAACGACTGCCTCCAGAAGCTTTCCAGCAATACAGAAGAGCGAGGGTATGATATTACGAGCTGTGTTCATGTTACAAACTGGAATTATTGAGTGGTGTTAATATCACATTGTAGCGTCACCTACGTGAAAGACAAGATCAAATAGGCTATCCTATTACCTGTGAGTCTTGTATACGACTGCAACAGTGCGCCGTGTAACCTATAGACGTGTTTTCAGCATATGAAAAATGTAGACGTCTATATTTAACTCCGATCTGGGAAAGTCAGCTTATGATTTCTCATACTTGTTCCTGTAAAACCCTATTGTCATTGCCACCATACTCTTTACTAAGCTATTTTTCATTCGGAGCTCTTAATCTCGCGTGTACAGACATTAATGGATCTAATCCACGCAATCAGTAACATTCGATTACCCTCCAGGGCCACTGCCCAATCACGTCATTTCCTTCGAGCAGAATATGAATAAATAATTCGGGGCTTTACGCCGCGAGACCTCAGTGATCATGAACGGCGCCAGAGTGGTTGGTCTATATAGATTAATTTTGCCCACCGCAGGGTCCTTTATCGTGCGCCGAACTCTCAACACACCATATTTTTACATTCCTCGCGAAAGATAGCGTGCATGAACACCACAAAACGAACTGCCGGTGCCCTCAGCCAAAACCGAACCCGCAACCTTGGGTCTAGAAGGCGCTAAAGCGTTTGAAGGCGCCACCAACCAAGCCACGGCAGTCGGTAGGTGGAATACAGTGAACCCTCGTTATTATGACCACCTCCGTTCCCGCAGATTTTGGTCATAAAGCGAACTGTCATAATAACGAGAAAGCGGCACAGTGGGGACCAGAGGGTATGCACGGCAGAGCAAAACGGATGATGCTGTACAACAATTTATTTAACAAAAATGTCTGTCAACAACGATTGCTTGGAGTAGCTTGCATTGATCAGCTTTTCTAACTGTCCAAGAGTACTATCTATCACGCAAACATTATTAATGCCATTGTGATGCTCAAAAAACAATAAAGCGACCTTCAGTGCTTCACTGGCTTCTTTCGCAGTGGCGGGTGGGGGAACATTGACGTCACTCTTTGTATGAGATGCGCCATCCACGGGCGACTCTTCTACGGGGCACACAAGGTCCAATACATCATTGTCGGAAAGCTGTTCACCAGTCTGTTCACCCGCGTCTGCATCGATATAAGAAGCAAAAGCACGGCCATCACGACGCTCTGAACCAAGCTGTCACTTGGGCTTGACTTACTTTAGCAGTCCTTGAAGAGGTCATCTCGAGTCAATTTCGAGGTCAACAACGCATTGAGTCGCCCTAATCCTTTGCGCCCTAGTTTAACTGTGTCACTTTGTTCCTGAGCAGCCACTCAAAGGGGCGCGTGACGCGGTCATAATAACAAGAGGATAGTACATGTGTTTGACCCCAGCTGTGTCCAAAACTCTCGGTCATAGTCCGATAAGCGGAATGTCATATTAACGGAAGAGGATTTACATGGGGTAGAAACCGTTCCCCGGGAATTCGGTCACAAAGCGTGAATGTCAGATTAACGGGGGTCACAATAACGGGGGTTCACTGTATACTCATGATGTAGGACCGAGAGACACGGAAACACGAAAGACGGACGACAGATTCTCACTGAGAAT
>JARGYV010077000.1:0-10510 GCA_029532675.1 Ornithodoros moubata | reverse complement strand
CGGGCGCTACATACTTTCGAGTTCAGTTTCCTCTCTTTCTTATTTCGTCGCAGTTAGATGGCGAAAGGCTGAAACAGAGCAGCTGGAAAATCGGGACTCGAGCTAAACAAAACCTATTAGTAGGCATTGTTCCGAGGATTGATTGACGTTCCTGCATACAACAGAGTAGGAGAATCCCACTGCGTCCAAGAGGGAGGAAGTGGCTCACGTCATCCGTTTTATTGACCGCATCCTTTCTTCTTTCTTTGCTGGCGGCGTTTCCTAACGCATGGCTTGGGCCTCACCTTCACTTTCCTGACCTAGTTTCTTCGCCGCCCAGACAGCGACAGAGAAGCGGCACTGGCGCGACCCTAGGCGCGAGCCCGTTGTCAAAGCCTTCATTTGACTGTTCTCGTCTTCAAAAGTTTAAATTTAGTCAAAAAATCACATATTTTATTTGTTTTTAGAATTGTAGTTGATGGTTTACATATGGATAGTTTGTACGAAGAAATATCTGTCTGGTCAGTGCACAGTTAAAATTAATGATAGACACACGCTATTAGGCTGCGCTTGGTTTACAATATGGGGAAATAAAAGAAATATATAGTCGTTGTATTAATTAGTTATTGAATGAATTGTTTATCCAGATGCTCCGTTGCTATTGGGCTATGGTCTCGTTTTAAAGCTTCGCAGCTGAAAGTCGTTTCTCCGCAGTACTTCGGGCTTCTGGCATTGCCTTGCGCATGCGCCCAACGAAGTAGCTTCGTGCAATTCAACCCGCTCCTTGTCATTTATTTCTTTGTGGGGTGCTCCTCGTTCTGCTGCTTTTCCGCATCTCAAGCTGTGCTGCGTGCTGGGGGTCTTGGCACAGCATTCGTGCCGTCACTTAGCCCGAGGCGATCGGCCTTCGAGCCGGCGGGATCGCCACGTCCTGGGCGTTCGCGTGAGTGTTGTGCTGAAGTGGGAACGTTGTGATTTTCCCTGGCCAACAAACTTTTTCCAAGAAAAGAGGAGGACTCCTTCGCACCAATAACCGTGGTTGAGGGAGAAGAGCTCGCTACACACACACACACAAAAAAAAAAGGAACACGAAAAGTTTCGGAGGAAGTGAACGAAGAAAATCGGAAAAAGAGTGGAGGTGGAATCGTATGTTCTGTGCTGCCATCTGGTTTTCGAAGGAAGAGCTCTAGGTAACGTGTATGTATGCCGCATAACGTTGCTTGGATGGATAATGCGCTGAGAAGGACCCCTTACATGTTGTGATGCGCCGAAGCACTGAAGAAGGAGAAAAAGAGACTTAGGTGACAGAAGATATACATATATATACATATATATATCTTTTCATGCCTTAAGTATGTTGCATTCGTTTATTAATTTGTTTTGCATCCTCCTGGTTTTCGAATAGGACAGCTCTAAGTTGGCCGTAGGGAGCCAGACTTTAACCAACTTTAACGGACTTATGACCGATAAATTCGGACCGAAAACATGCAACGTGTATGGCACAGACCGTATAGGTACAGCGAAGTGGAGCGCTGTTTTGTCTGCCCGTTAAGTAGGAGTGACGAAATTTTGTCATCACCCTCTCGCAATTTCACTTTCACGCAACTGGCTCTATGCAACGCATGCGTTTGACAAAAGTGGGACTGGGTCGGTCCGCCATGCGTTGCGCGCTCATTTCTTTCACTGGCTTGACGACAGATGGCGGGCCTTTCGGTGCCACTTGCAGTAAGCTCGTACTCTAGGAGCGCTCCGTGCGTTCCATTTAATGCGAATTAACCTACTTTCGTTGCCCGTCATTGATTTTACATATTTCCACATTGACATCTACAACTACTTCATACCGTTTAAAACGGGGAAGAAATCGTCTCATTTAAAGGGATTTTCTTGCGGGTCGTTTTGGAAATGCGTTTCTGGTTAATTGATGCCTTCTATCGTCAGGGGTCCGAGAGACTCGCTTTGACCTAGATTTGGCTCCTGCTAACTTTCACTCGATGCGCTGTGCAGTGTTTTGGTTACGGAAACAGCGGGGGCTAATGCGTACCAAAATCTATTCTAGCATCTTCGGCGCACTTTTGTACTTTCTGTGCCGCAGACAGTGCTCTGTTTCGGGGCTGGCTTCGATTTTGGTACTTGAGGCAGGCCAAACAGTTTGTTGCGATGCGGAATTCACTGGATCCGTTGTTGCAGAAAGCGAGAGAGCGAGAAAAAAAAGAAGGGGCTGCATCCTGAGGACAAGGCCTGCATATAATTGTTTAGCCATGTACGAAAGCACGGCAACTGCGCTTTTAGTCGCACCACTTACGGAGGAAAAGCCTCATAGTTCCTGTTGATACAAGCGTACATTCCTCCCCCCACCACTTTTTTTTTTTTTTTTTTAAATCTGCTGCCACTACTGTCATCTTCCAGTTTCAAGTAAAGCCCGGCGTTTACTATTTTCAACCGTTTCGCCTCTGTCTTTGCGGTCAAACTTGAATAGAATCTACCTACGCACGGATAGCTGTTTTAGAATCCTGTTTTGCCAGTCTCACTTCTGTGTTCAGCTTCCCCTGTCCAAGTCGTTTTGTATGTTCAGCCATCCCGAGAGTGGCACCAGAACTTGCCTTGCGTAGTCGGAAAGCAAACCGATAGCTAGACGAGGAAGGAAGTTACCAGGAAGAAAAGCTCGAGACCCGTCCGTATCTCGGTCAATGCCAGCCTGAATATTTCCTGATGGGTAGGAAGGTCCGGCCCCCAGGAGAAACGGTTTCCGTCGGTGATCTTGACCCCATTTAGCAAACAGTGGCCTGTGTCGGAGGCCGTCAAGCAACGCCTTGTTGGTGCAGGTCGTTCGAACAGCAGTATGCTGATGGCCGGTAACGAAAAAAGAAGAAGAAAAAAAATCGCTTTCAAGGGTCTCAACGCCTCACTCGTTAGATTCTGGCATAATTACGTTTTCGCTGCCGAGCTTGCATTTGTATGCCGAGTGATGAATATTCCTAGAATCGTGAGTGTATTTTTTTCTGGCACCGTTGTGTTCAGAAGGCCTTGGGCGTACGCTTCGTTTTGGGGTCGCAACGGTTTGACTCTTGGACTGGGGCAAGAACTTTTTGTGTCCAATGCACAAATAAACCTCCCTCGCTGTGGCTCTCACCATCGCGTGACATTCCCCAAGGATTACTCCAAGGGGCCACGCTATTGACTCCGTGGCCATTGAAGTGATGCACTATCGACAACTTTGAAACTGAAACCATTCCTGCGAAGCCTGAAGCGCCCGCGAGGTTGCGATGAGTCGCTGGTTGTCGTGGTTGTTGAGTAGAAAGCGAAGCCGGCGCGGAAAAGTAGGTCGCGGTGTTTGTGTGTAACCAGTTCAAGAGCATTGGCAACGTCACATCCCCCGACGGAAAGAACAGCTTCCGACTCATGTACTTCAGAGAGCAAAAATAATGTTAGGGTCCTCCCTTGATGAAAGTGACAGATGACGCATGGGTCTCGCCCAAGGGTCAAGTAACCTACATTTTCACAGCAGATAATGGAAAGATCTCCAGTAGTGTAGGTGATTTTCATTTGTACTAAGTGGTCGGCCATCTCTCAGGATAAAAAGAAACAAAAACGCTGTACTGGTTGTTGCAGGATTCCGTAAGATGCGATGAGAGCTGTCTTGTATGGTGTGGTGGCTGCGGTGTTTCGCGAGAACATAAGTGTACTTGCCGGTGAAAAACTATTACACACAATTTACACACAAGCAAGCAGTCGATCTAATTCGTAGCGATGCACGTCGACGTGTAACGAGGACGACCACGAGCGGCATTTCAATAAAAGCTCAAGCGCAGCGAATACGGCGAAATAATCCTGTCAACAAAGCTCGAGTCTTACGAGAGCCGTATTCAAAATAAATGAATCATAGTAACCTTTTAAAATTTTATACCTTTAAAACACAGACTACAGAGACTACAGGGAGGTTAGCTGAGTGTCTTTTGCCGGATGTGCTGCCTCACCCGCTTCTTTTTCGTTTACCATTTGCAGCACTTATGCCTGTCGAGAATGGTTCTTTGATGCATACGTACTTAGTATCTACTCTGTAGAGGCGTCCCTCATCTAGTGAGGCCCACACAATCCGTTCTCGTTGGATCCTATTGTTTTCCGGACAAGGGCTACTCCTGGTTCACGTACTTAGAAGGAAGGAAGGATGCAGACGCGTGAGGAAGTGGTTTCGAATTGGGTCAAGGGTGGCTGCTGAGATAACAGGTGTGCGGCAGCAACCCGCAAGCGGCCATAGAGAAAGTGCTCAAGGTGAAAGGGTGATGCTCATATCCCGCACAAATACGACACATGTCTGTTTAAGTGGGGACCGCAGACGTTTTATCAAAGGCCTCGAAAACATTTTTTCGACAAAATGTGACGTGCGAAACAGCAGCAGAAATTTTGTTTTTCCTTACTCAGAGAGTGGTATGCCCGAAGATAAATTTGGTCATATACTGCAGCGCAGTGCCATTTCTAATGTTTTCGCCTCAAATGTTTAGGTGCGTCTTCGCCCAGAGTCGGAAATTCAGGTTCACCCTTGCGGTTTACTCGTTTGGAAGTCAGTAACATATTAACTCTTACTTAAGAAAAACTTTGGATTGTCGCATGTGCGTTGCGTGTTTCGGTACTCACCTCCCGAACAAGAGGAATCGACGCTCCGTCAGCAGACCCGTGCAGGCTATGTGCATTATACATTGGATTATCGTCCTCCTTTTCCTTTCGGTGCGGAACGAAAAGAAGGCAGGTGTCGTGGGAGTCGAGCGGAGAGCAGACCTTGCAGACGAGAGGCCTCCGTTGGGCCGGCACTTCAATCGTCACTTTCGCTGACACCGGAAGAAGAATTCGCTTCCGGTATGGGAGGAGGCGCTGTGGGGAAAATCTGCTTTCGGTTTCTGCGATTGCGTGTGATATGAGCTGGGGCTTCGGGGCACAATAGCGGTTCGGGTTACGGGAATTTTTACTAGGGGAGGCGGAAGGAAGAGGAGTGGAAACGGTAAAGAAAAAAATATAAAACGCGGACGTGTTACAATTCTGTATGTAGGTGAAGGTTCTGGGAAAGTCTTCGTGATATAGTTTCGAGACTGCTGGGATTGCGGTTTAGTTTACTTGTGTGGGTTAGGAGGGGCAGCACTGTAAAGTAGCACCTCAAACTTTCTTCGTAGTCAATAAACTCGAACACGCTCTCACTGTTCTGTTTCTCGAAACTGACTAAAAGTGAATGAATGCAGTTAAAAATAAATGTACCATATGCAGGTGCGAAAGCATCTTAATGGGGTGCGTTTTCGTTTAAAGTTAAATTCACTTTTATTTGATAATGGTTTCTGAATACGTGATAATCTCACAGAAAGCAATCGAGGCTTCTTATTAGTCTCCCTTCCCCTTTTCCTTTCTGAGTACGCAATAATCTCACAGAAAGCGGTGGAATCTTCTTATTAGCCTCCTTTTCCCTAACTGAAATTAACTTATTCCTTGTCTATGTACAAGTAAAAAATGGCTGACATATTCGTCTTGGTGGCAATACTGTGCGCCACTCTGTTCGAAAAGCGTGGTCGCTCTCTCAACCTGCACATGGAAGTGCTGTACTGTACGCTGCACCAGAGCTGTCCATTTTGAAGTTCTAGGTGCTTAGTTCGTGTAGAGCGAGCTCGTCTGGATAATCCAGTGCCTACACGGTACAGGTACAGCTTTCTTTTCCATTTGTGTAAGGGGAATGCCTGGGATGGGATGCAGCCTTGAAGCGGCAGACGCTAACGACTCAGTTGTATGACATACATCTATGAGGGATTCGGCATTCGCCTACTGACACACTGCGCAGTGGGCCAAGGTTGACGGCATTAGGTCTCGGACACTTCGACGCTATAATGGCTGTATACGTGATTCATTTTCGGCTTAATTAAGGCGAGAGAGCGCCGCGAGCAGAATTAGCGTGCAAATGACTTTGCGTTAAAGACCGTAGAAGGTTGTCAAAATTGTACTGGCGCTTTTTTGCGCATAAATCATGCCGCTGTCGTTTCGTTCAAGGCGAAACTTTTGTTTTCTCTCATGTCTGGTATACGGGGGGGGAGGGGGTTAGTAGGGACTGGTCTGTTGTATTCGTGCCGCGTGGTATCTAAATGCGTGACCATAAAGAACGTAACGGGTTAAATTTGACTGGTGTTCCGATGCAGCGTGTTCATTTATGGTTGTATTTGAGTGATGATCTTTGGAATGTAACGTTCGTTGTGCGCGGTACTAATATGAGGTATAGAAGTAGAGATAAAATGCAGGCGAGTTGGTAGCTATACATGATGAAAAAAACCTCGGAGAAATGAAGGACTGAAGGAAACCCTTGGGGATTTCTGTGTGTGTGCGTGCGTCCTTTGGGTTTCCTTCAGTCCTTCATTTCTCCGAGCTTTTTTTCATCATGAGGTATAGAAGTTCGTTCGAAATGTTCACTAAGCGGCTGCCTTCAAGTTTCAAATAAGATTGGCATTTTTAATGCGAGTTTGAGTGGAAAAGAATTGTGTTAACTATAAAGAATTCTTTTGTACCAGATGCACCTTGTGTAGACATCAACTTAGCGTTCTTGTCTTTAAAAATTCTAGGTATATTGTACTTCAAATGATACGTGTACTCCTTCTCGGACCGGAATGTATTTTAATGAGCTGGTCTCGCAGATTTCGTGATATTCCGCGCGAAAAGTGAAAATAATAATAAATAAGAATAATAACGTAGCGTGAACCTCGTAAAGAAGAAGACAATTGGCGACTGCCATCAGGCAAAACAGAGAAACCTGATCCCGTTTCATTCAGTCAGTTAATTAACTGAAAATTTCCTGGGGACGCTCATATAGGCAGCTGTTGAAGAGAAATAACAGTAACGATAACTGTATATAATCCAAAAAACACGTCAGAGTCTCGAATCAGTACAGTGCACACGAGCGCGCCAGGCATGTCACCTGCAAAGACTAGCATGGGCAGACCCGCAGGCCTCTGACAGGCCTCTCCCGGAGCTCCGCTGCTTGCAGTGTTAACGCCGATCGAAGCACTGACGAGGAGAGAGCTCTGGGGAACTGGGTCAGCTTGCTTTCTGGAAATGGGTCACGCTGGATGGACTTCATTCTCCCGTTTCCCAAAGAGCCTTTGCTCTGCTGTTGCTACTGCAGCTTTGTGAACGCATACTGTCCTTTTTTTCCCTTGCACTTGTATTAGTTGTACACGTCGTTGTTCTTCATTGCTTATCGTTCATGTTCGTTGTATTTCTCTGTACAGTATATGTGCACCTGTTTGCTTTCCTTTTTATTTTTTTATATGAACAAGATAACCTACTTAGATGGCCTTTCGGAAAAGCATTAGATTAGGTTTCGTGCGGGTGTCTGCGGTGTATGTACACAGTTTGGCGGACTTAGGTTTTCGGGTACGAGAAGAATGCAGTGAAAGGGGTAGTTAATGGCTCATGTCTGACGTTATGTGCAGTGTAGTCCACAGTCAACCTAGCTTTAATATGGTAATCACGTTTTTCGTTTCGTTTTGTTTACTCTTTAATTGATTGATTACACGTATTTCTTAATCACCCTCGTTTTTGTACCCGATATAAACTCTGAACTAATGGAAGGCTGACAGTTTTGAAGAGCCTTTACTCTTTGAAGCTGTGATATAAAAAGTCACCTTTTTGGCCTTCACGTACCGCATGTTTATGATCATCTGCAGGTTCATTAAAAAGAAAAAAGAAACGGGGAATCACATTCGTGTGGTTCATTAAGATAACACCAATTTTGAACACTTGGTATCCGTTATTTGCTGCACATGCCACAACCTCGCAAATAACTGTTAGTGCGGGAGTTGTTTGAGGATGTTTTCGGCCTGGTTTATACGTGAGTGCATTAATGTGGACATCATTTACCACTACAGGAAGGTACAGGTGCATATTAAGAAGTTACACCGTTAACCATGCGGTCCAGGTCCTGTATACGGCTTCTAGAAGCAAGGCTCTTGTTAGCCTTTCCTCTGAAACAGCGAGCAAAATGTGCAAAACAAAACGAACTTCGTGATGTGCTCTTTGCGCGAAAATTAAGAAGCCTCGAAATTTTAAGCAAATGTTTCGCCAGGATATTCGTGGAAGGTTTTATATGCAATCCGAAACATGTCATCGCGGGGACGTGTAATGAATGGGGGCTGCATGTTGTTGCCCGTCGCCGCACTTTATGAGTCTGTGGTGTGGCGGCCCTGCACGGAACTATAGAGTACGTATTGTGACAAGTGGTTTGTGGTGGCGGGGCTTCCTTGACCCACAATTGCGCGCGTGTCATGCGAGCGAGCGAGCGCGGCCTTTTTCCGATGTGTGTTCCCGCAGGAAGAAAAAACAATGGTTGCCCATCAGAACACCTTTCCTCATACACGTCCCAGCTTTTCTTTTTATCTCTCCTTTTTGTTTACTTTTCTTCTGTGACGTACTCGTCAGGTGTCCGCAGCATTGTGTATATTTCCATAGGAGAGTCGCTCGTGGTTTCGAATACGGCCTGTTGATGGACGCGCATTTCCACACTGTTTCGTACACTAAAATTGCGCTTCAGGAATGTCACTAAGCAACGATAGCCATGAGTTTCGTCAAAAGCTATTGCGTTTTCCCTTCTCCTTCTTGCGCTTTTTTCTTTTTCTTCTTATTTTTCACTTCCCAGCCAGCTCTTTGATGCATTCCATTTTCAGGTGCGTCGTTATACGGCTCTGGAAATTTGAAATTAGTTTACGTTGCAGTACATCATTAAATGAGATGAAGTAAGCGATGTCGAACAGAAAATACTGGTCTTGGTCATATACTGTTCCAGATTCAGTGTTACTGCCGTTGTTAACGCATGTAGCGAGAGGAAAAAGAAGAAGAAAAAAAAAGAACGGGCCTCATCCGTAGCGAAGAACCTGAAACTGGGCTATATTGCAGGCGAAGTCCCCAGTATGATTCTGAGGCTCATAGTATTGGAAACTGTAACGCCCACGGTGCACATGCTTACTACGCTGCAGAAGTTTTCAAATTTGCCAGTCATACTGAACATAAACCCATACGGGCATGGAGGAGGCACTCGGGGTAAGGCGTCCGTATGGCTCCATCCAGAGGCTTTCGGGTGCCTATTGTAGCTTACCTGTTTGCTCTCGCCCGCTGCAGTTTACTTCCGTTTCCGCTGTACACACACACTCACGTGGAAGTAAGAGTCTTCCTCTTGCGAAAGGGAAAGAGGGAAGGTACCCACAAAGAAAGTAGGTCTAGGTCTGTCGCAAGCCCCTCTGCTTCTGTAGGTTTATTCCTTTGAAGTTCGCCTATGGGCCGTTGCGGAGGACCCCGTCGAATCTAGGACACCTATGAAAGTGGTGTACCAACCTGCCCTTTACAGTGAAAAAAGGAACCAAAGATAATATTAACAAAATTAAAAACCAACAGAGAAAAAGAAAAGGCAGTATCTCGTACACTTGATTGTTGGTTCTGCATTTTTACGCTATTGTGGACGTAACTATTTGCGCTTTAGTACTCCTAATTTGTGCACTATTCGTTGGTGCAGAAAGTGCGTTATTGCTTAGTGCGTAAACGCAGGTCTTGTCCTAGTCGTAAGCAACGCACGAAGGCCTACGTCGCTGAGTAAGACTGGTGCATCGTGTAAAACAATGAATACGGGAAACCCAGGCAAGCGATAAGTCTAACAGTTAGTATCATAATACAACCTTGTACTAGCCCTTTTGAGAACCGGCCTTGTCGCTGCAACGTGTGCATACTTATCCGCATTGTCACAGTTTGTGCGAACTTGGAACCTTGAACGTGTCCCTCACTGGGTCTTGTGTCTTTCTCTCGTGTTCATCCTGGGCAGACTTCGTCGGGCTATCTCCTATTTACGGTAGAGATGTTGGTGAACCCGCTTTTATTTCGAAAACTTTACGTTACCCGCGCCAAAACGTATATATAAAGAAAATATTTGCGACAATTTAGTATACTGCAGGCCTCCAGATATATATACATGGATGTACACCGGACAGCCTTCTTCTTTTTTCTTTTTTTCTCGCTAGGGAGAAAATAACGGAATGCAAGAAGCAAGCTATCTTGAAGCGTAAAGCAATAGGAGCAGTATGCCACATTACCAACGCCCAGTGACATTGTCTAGGAGTGATCCAGGTGCAAAATAATGACATCCGAAATTCGCGCCTTCAGTAGCCTCGATCGAGATTTGGAGAGGATCCAAACACCGGTTGGAGTCTGAGCTGGGGTCCTGTCGGTGAGGGATCCCCATCCGGCGGGGGCTGTTGTGGTTCGTTTCCGCTTTGGTGCGCGAGGGGATGCTGGCGGCGGTGGCGAAAGGGCAGTGAGTCAAGCTGGCTGGAAGCGACCTTGTCCCACTTTCCCGCCGTCTTCTATGCTGGCTCTTTATGATTTATCTGCAGCTTCCGAAACAACAACGGCTGCCTGTAGTACTACGGCTGTTGCTATTCCGTGATTGTCGGCGCTTTAGTGGCTGCTCTGCATGATGCCGTATCCCCGCGTCTTGTCTTTCCGGGTTTCGCGCGCTTTTTTTTTT
>JARGYV010076926.1:0-10602 GCA_029532675.1 Ornithodoros moubata | reverse complement strand
TCAGTATTTAGTAACGTATTTTAAATACTTTTTTGTAGTATCTTCTGCATGTCTGGCTGAACCGAACGAAACAACCGAGCTCATGTCTTTTGTCCTTTTTTCGCCTGCCCCAAGCTCTAGCGATCACCACGATCTCAAAAGCTGTTGCCTAAGTTTCGAGCCTGGTACGATCGGCGTAGGTGATATGATAGAGAGGAAGAACATGGTCACTTTTGGGCGGCTGCTTGACCCAGAACTTTCGACGTTTCTTAACTTTACAGTAATCAACATGTCCTACACCAGAGACCAATGTGCATTTCTTGCCTTTGTAGTACCTCGAGAAGCGATTCATGTCGAAGGCGGTGAGGCGGTTAGCTTCTGGAATTTTTATTGTGCAGACGGTAAGAGCTCCAACTTGCTTGCTCATAGTAGCCAGGCGCTTGCTGCTACTCAGTTTAGTTATAGAAGTGTAGTAGAATGATTTAACCTTGTCTCCTGTATATTGCAGTTGCTGTACATGGGAGTAGTTCTGTATGGCCCGTCCTTAGCCCTGGGTTCCGGTAAGTGCATGAAAAGATGCTCCTGGTGCGAGCTGTTACGGCATGACTTTGACGTTCTTCCAGTGACTGGAATTCCAGTGTGGGCCTCAATTCTACTGAACGGCATAGTGTGCACATTCTACACGACCATCGTGAGTTAATAGGCCCTCCGGGGGACGTTCGTACCATTGATAGGCCGATATCGTCCGTTGCACGCAGGGTGGTATCAAAGCAGTGGTGTGGACGGACGTTGTTCAAATGATCCTTATCTATGTCGGATACATCATGGTCATCTGGGCGGTAAGTAAAAGTCACATGCTCCTACTTGAGTGTGGGACGAATGAGTTTATGCCTTAACTGTTCTTGTGGTGCTGCCAAATGAGTACGGATAGATAAGATTTCTTTTTATTGAGAGGGTTGGAATCATTGCAGTGCTTCTGAGCAAGATCATTCTTCCTGTTGTGCGCAAGAATATGTAATGTGAAGTGAACATCGCGAAATTCACCGAAGGTAGACGCGGATAACGTCCACATGCCCTCGTCTTTTAAGATGGACATTGGCCATGCGGATGTTGAATATATCAGTGCCATGCAATTCACACAATGTTGATTTACAAAATGTGTGATATATACTTCCGCTTTCTGTTCGCAAAATTCCAAAATAGATGGATGGATTTATAGAAAGAAAAAATAAGAAAGAACAACTTGGCCATTATACCTGTATCTTAAAAATACCGGAAAAGCCACAATTAAAACGGTTTTCATTACCCAATGGGTACGTTTTTTCATCAGTCATCATGAGCCATTTATTTATTATTCTGCGCTACACCCATAACAACAGTTCTTCAATCCCAACTGTAGGGCGTAAACCGTATTGGTGGGTTCTCAAATTTGATGGAGATAGCGGAAGAAGGTGGAAGACTGGTCCCACTCAAGTAAGAAAATATGGCTGTGCCTGCTAGTTTACATTTTTAACCTACGTGTATTAGAACTTCTTTTCACTAGATGCGCCTTCTTTGCCGCTGTATGCGCTTTCACGTGTTCTAAAGATAATCCGAATACCTGTGTGCTCTTATATAGTGTTTGATTGATAACGTCTTGATAAGGCCTACCCTCACCGCTATCGCAGTACGCTTCTCTGTTATCTCTGCAATGCAGAGCTGCGACAAGCTCCAATACGACCACACTTACATGCCACAGAATGCCCAAAATTGAACTTTTGCAGCTGGAGCCTGAACCCATATGAGACGTATACCACATGGAACGTATTGATCTCCTGGACAGTTGGCTGGATGGGAGCGTACTGTGCCAGCCAAACGCAGGTACAACGCTATTCCAGCATTGCGTCGCTGAAAGATGCCAGGAAGTAAGTTATGATGTAATGAATGTCATCGCAGTACATTCTCTATTCGTCGCTTCTTTCAGGGCGCTGTTGCTAAATATTCCTGGAGTAGCTTTGACGCTCATCTTGGCCGTCGTGTCAGGTCTGGTTCTGTTCGCCGTTTATCGCGACTGCGATCCGAGGCTTGCGGGAGATATCAATAAGGCAGATCAGGTACGCATACTTCTTCTTCTTCGTACTTGGGCAAGAGCTCACCATAACTGTTCCTTGTCGTTTGTTTGTTTGTTTCTTGGAAGCGAGATCAACTAGTTGAAATGCACGTGATATTTATACTAGTATTACAAATACATTCACTGCCAAGTAAAGATCGACATTGAACATGTATGCGTAAGTATTTCTCTCAACATTCCTATCACAAGCCAATGTGAACACTATACAAATGATGTCATGCTTGCGGTTTCCTTTCTGTGTGTGTGTGTGTGTTTTTTTTCCTTCAGGCATAAGTACTAGTAAGGGTACTTTCCCTAGCAGCACAATGTACTGAAAGTCGGGTCTTGTGTGTGGAAAGTCGGGTCTTATGTACTTTGTGTGGTCTTCGGGTGTCTTATCTGTTTCTCGCCGCCTCTCTTACGTGCTGTAAGCAACAAAAACAACCTTGATCAGCCTGTCCACCCCTAATGCATCCGACTTTCAGCACATTGTGCCGCTTGGGTTTCTTCAGATGCAAAATCCTTTTTTGGCAACGCTAAGTGTGTATATCAGCTGATACAGTAATTAGACTACGCCGTAATAAGTCAACACAGCTGATGTGGTGACTGAAAACCGTTCATGCCTGAAGAAAATAGCATTCCGAACGTCTTGTATTCAACCATATTCTTGGTCATTTGGATTTCGTCCTTTTCCTGCGTTAGGCTTTGAGCACATACCGTGAAAGACTGAATCTTTGCCTTCGCGTCAAAGCCATACGCCTCATGTCAATGCCTAATGCTCAGGTTTTGTATGATTTTCAAAGTTGATGCCATACATTGTGCAAGACCTTCTAAGAGCATACCCTGGCTTGTCCGGACTTCTTGTGTCATCGGTGTTCAGCGGTTCGCTGAGGTGAGCCTCGATTTCAGCCAGAAACAAGTTAGGTTTTGCCACTCTTTCTTGTAGCACCCTATCCTCGGGGTACAACGCTCTCGCTGCAGTTACCTGGGACGACTTTGTGAGACCTAAAGTGTCGTTGTCCGAGAAGAAAGCTTTACTGGTTACAAAGCTTATTGGTGAGGGACATTTGAGCTGGCAGGTCGATCTGGCCGCAACTGTTAGTTTTATGCTTCACGCAAACATCCCCCATGCCTCATGCTGTACCAATATCTTCCTTCCTACAGCGGCATTCTATGGCCTCCTGTCCATTTCCATCGCGTTTCTCACCAGTGCCATGGGATCCATTGTTGAGGTAAGACAAAAGAAGACAAAACATAGACATTATAAAACTATTACACCGGGGCTATATTTTGTTTACTGGGAAACATCTTTTAAATAAAATAATGGTTCTACAGATGGCTGATAATGACCGATGGACTGTGTATCATCGTCCAGCCGTCCGCTAGTTAAAGTTTGTCTTGCTTGGCAAAAACTTACAGAGTTCGGAACTGAATTCATAAATTCCGGAACTTGAGACATAAAAGAAATCTCTGGTTCCCATGATTCGAGTTATTCCTGACCCAACGCTACTCACAAATAGGCACGTGCACAGTTCCAGTTTTATATGTAAGTTAGACAGAGAGTGAAACAATAGCTAGAAAGCGCTTGCACTACAAAAACAGAGCTTCACCACATAGCACGCTAAAAGCCAATCACCATTCGTTGTGATATCATTCTGTTTCCTTATTGGTGGAAAACGGCAGGCGCACGCCTACCATTTTTCACCATTCAGGGCAGTGAAGTATATCATATTCTATATCGTGATTGGGTCCCGAACATGTTGTGCGGTGAAGTCTTGTTTTTAGAGAGTAGAGGGCAAATGACTGAGTGGAGGGGAATGTTCACGGCAACTTTATGTCCTGCAAAACTTTAGTCCAAGGCACCATGCAACTCAGTGCCAACTGAAACAGATCACTGAGAAAATCTTGTGTTTTCAAATAGGCTTCGAGCAGTCTGGTTGGCGCAATGGCTGGGCCTCTTCTCGCAGTCTTCCTTCTTGGAGTATTCGTTCCCATGTGCAGAAAAAAGGTACTTGGTCGAACTCACACTACTTTAACAGTAGAACTCCGGGGATGTGCCATCCATTCCGAACAAATGTCTTTGTGTCACACGGCACAGCCTTGCGGTGATGCGTTCGGAACGCAACGCACCGCGAGGCATGTTGCCATGTGTGTGCATTGGCCAATGGGGTTAGTTACTCTGTACCAAAATCCGGCTTCATAGGGAACTCCCCTCAAACAACTGAAGCCAATTAATCAGATATGTAGAATGTATCTGAGTGGTTGGTTCATACCCAGATGGCGGCAGTAAAACAGCAAAGGGCGCATGCATACGCCAATGTCATCAGGACTGTACTGGTCATAGCACAATAAATAAAAGCAAATTCTAAGCGTAGCACCAATGCTGTAAGGCATATGAAACGGGTTCCCGCTAGACTTGGATCCAGCAAGTCCTGGTGTGACTGGATATCTCGCCAATGATGCTAACCACATGTATACAGCAAGAACGAGTTTCGATTCTCATGGTTTAGTCTGCAGACTTGGATTTGATCCGGATACAGACACCCTTCTTGTGATTTATATGTTTTCAGTCTGCCTTGGTCAGCATCATTGTCGGTTTGTGTTTCTCCTGGTGGCTGGCACTTGGCTCGATCGCGTATCCACGTGTTAGCGACGAGCTACCAACGTCGACGGCAGGATGCGCCGCCTTCAACCAGACGATCCATGCAGGATCTTTTGATCTGCCCTCAAAACCTCAGTAAGTATCGAGGAACGTCGAATACATCGTACTATGCATCGTACATGCTATAACAACACAACCACGATCCCATGGACGTATAACACTGCTACTAAAATTGTACCTTATCCGCAGGGGAATCTTGAGGTTCTACCACATTTCTTATGTTTGGGTTACCGCCATTGGATTCAGTACCACAATGATTGTTGCTCTCATCGTCAGTCTACTCCTGGGTATGTCAGCATCAGACTTTTGTTGGTAACGTTTACGCAGACTGTTGATGTTTATCGTGAATTTTTCAGAGAGGAACAGCAAAGAAGAAGTGAACCCCAAATTAGTGGCGCCATATTTCAGAAGATTCATGAGCAACTACAATAAGAAGCCAGCAGCCCCACCCATTAACAGTGTGCACGTGGTACGTGTATGACAGCTACTATTGCACGAGTGCGACTTTATTGTGTTTTTTTATTGTACTTTTTTAGTGCAGATATTATTGACCTGGGACCAACAGCGCGCTAGAGTTGCCGTTGAACCAGACTCCTCCTTTTTTCAGACCCAAAAGTGCACAAATATTTCTTTGTGTGAAGGTGCACTGAACAGTTTTTACATCAAAATGCTGTAAAAGTCACACTGTAGTGCGGACGAACAGCAAACGCGCCTGCTGCACCAGGCGAGCAGGCATCACATCGTATCTTTCCCACTTTGTCTCTTTTCCGCACATTTTCCCTTTTTTCGCGAAAATCGAACGTAAAAGGGTACATTGTTCCCACAGACTTGCCATATAGTGAGTACCAAGGCCGTGGAAACTGACTGACGAGACGTATCCACATCTGTTTTCTTCCAGAACGAGATCTGTCCGACAGAACTGAAGAAGCTCATGTCGTGCAATGAGCAGAGGTGACCTCCACATAAGCACTCCAATGTTTGGCTGCTGCACTGTCCTAATGTACTCGACAGTCCTGTCTCTATAACCGGGGGCTTCGTGGTTGGATAGCGCAACATTCTCTCAGTGAACACCTCTACCTCGTACGACAGAGAAGAAGGTCTGTACCTTAGTTAGGATGCAAAAGGAGCTCCCTCCCCAAAACCTCCTCCCCAAACATACAAATATGAGATAAAAGGAAATTAAATACTGAAGATGTGCCTTTTTTTTTGGTATGGCGCTATTCTATGGTATATATGCTCCTAGAAAACAGTGCCTAGCACACGTGCAATTAAGAGCTACATGAAGAACTTGCAAAAGAAGTCATCGTAACAGAAGCGCCAGAGAAGTATCATAAATGCAAAAGTGGTCACGCAACATCGTATGGCTTGCATGATTTGTCAGCGTGGATCAGGTGTTATCTGTGTCTTGATCTGGTGAATGAAGCTTTTTGCGAGAAGATTTTCAATAGGCCATCCATATGTCCACACTGTAGATTTCGTCCACCAGCTTTCCCGGACACATGTTATATTTCGATTTTCAATAGGCCACCTTTGTGTGAATGGAAATGGGCTAAGTATCAGCTGATATAGTAATGGGAAAACTTGAATGTGTAATTTCAATGGTTTTTACTAAACCTGTCCTTAGCTGCGCACTATGTTATTTCATGTATCAACCTTCTAATGTCTGGCACACAATGATCTTGACTGTCTTATGCTATTAGTCCGAACCAGCTGGTAACAGCAGAAGAGTAGATGATGCCATCCTTCATCTCTCTGCATATCAGAATTATAAAACTGCTTCGCGCAAGGACAGTACTTGATGATGAAGTACTTTAAAGCAAGAATTCACTCCTCGAAACATTCGAAAGAAACTGCCTTCCCTTTACGACACTTGAGTTTGAAAACGTGTTCTCATTTTAGCGTCGCGTTCATTCCTCACATCGCCAACCTGAAAGTGGGTTTCGCCTAACGGTTTCGCATCGAAGGTGAGGCACGCTTTACGGTACTACGGTACACGCTTTACGATTGCGTCGCGATCGTCCGGTCCACGCGTCGTAATATTTGGTCAAACTCGTCGGAAAGGAGTTTAGACTGGAAAGGAGTTTAGACTGGAAATGGTAGGTGCCGATGAAGTCACTAAACGTAAACTTTAGTGTCGGTCACCACTGAAGGAAAGTACGAAATGTGCAACCATTAAGTCTTGATATGCAGTTGAACATAAGAATTGTTGAGCTTTGTGCCCGAGTGCTACTTTTATCCATTAGTGATGTTCTGCATAGGACACAACACGGTCTTCTCGAAAGTGAACAATTGCAGGTAATTGATAGGACCACCAACCTTTGAATCCTTTTTCAATTTTCCCGGCCATGCCACAGCTCTACAGGAAACTCATCTCAGTGCACTAGTAGGATATAGGGAGGAAGCATCAAACACAAATACCTGTAAAACTCTTGTATTTCTCCAGACTGTGAAATGACGCTCAAATATTTGTACAAGGTGCAGGAGGTACTCCGAGCAACAGAGCTCGTACCGCACAAATTAACTGGTCTCGCAAACTGTGCCCAGCATGTCGCAGGTTGAAATCATACTCAACTCCGAGTTTACGTCAGGCATCTGAAGCCCTATGTTGTGGTATCTTTTGGGTCCTTACCCATCTTTCATAGACTATCCCGATTCGTGTTGCCTGTAGCTTTCTGTGCCATCAGTAACCGAGTTATACCATTGCATATCACATTTACGCAGTCTCTTTCTAGCAAACACAAAACAGTACACGAGAATGATTCCCGTACATTAATTTATGAGGAAACATTTGTTAGATGACAAGTGCCACAAAAAGTATAGGCTCTGATGGGGATTTCTTTGACCCTACACTAAATTTTCCATACAAATCAGATGGCTTTAGTAACCCCCAGCAATAACCACCTTTAAACATTGCATTTCTGCCCTCAACCTGAAACAACTCAAAGCACAAACACTTCTACCAATTTAACACAAACGCACATACAAAATTTATGCTTCTGCAGTGAGCACTGCAATTTGCGTGGGCCACGAAACAGTTTGGCATTAAAAAGAAAATCGGGAAGCCTGGACAGTCATTAAAAATTCAGACACACTAAGTCTTCTGAAGGATCGCCGCGAAAAATAGCTGTAGGAACACCAACTTTCATCTTCCGCAGCCTCACGTAAAGCGAATGTAAACTGGTAGAGCACACCCAGGACCAAATTCTGTGGCAAAGCAAATGACAAGAGAAGCGAGAGTGATGACGGAAGCCTGACTTGCATTTCGATGACTGAGAATAACTGCTCGGCACCCTGAATGAGCGTGAAAGGGAAAACCGGCTCATGCATCCAAATCGTGGACAAAAAGCGTCTCCGTCTTTCCCAGCCCCAGCTCTGCAAAGGTGGGTGGCTCCGGGCACTCCTGTGTCGGCTCGCAGGGCAGCGTTCGTCGTGGGAAGTTGGTGATGATCTCAAAGCTGTCTGGGGCATCCGTGTGGCAGAAGACGTAGAAATATAAATACTGGAAAAAGAGGTCAACCATATTAATGTCATTTCGAGTACGCGTTCGCTGCAAATGGAAAGAAATGAAGACAGTAGTGGAAAACAACATGAGCTTGTTTGTGTCAAACCCTTTGAGGTGAAACTCGAAGTATTCTCAAATTTTCACTCAGGTATTGTCCTGCTAAGGTTCTAGCAAGCTAAAATGTGCTTTAAACCCAGTGGCTGCTGTGCCCAATCAATACAAAACACGAAACAATCAGAAAAGGCCTCTAATTCATAAAGACAAAGGTGAAAGGGACAAAGATAAAAGAAAGGAAGAAATACGTCAAAGTACATGCACGTCTAGAAGAAAGATTACTGCTTGCACAAGTGTCAGTGATCACCTTAAGCGACTGCGTGCGCTGAAACCTCCGCTCTAGCCGGGTGCCTGTAGGCAGCTTGATCACAAGGCGAATTGAAAGAGGGTCAGAGTCTGAAGGCTCCTCGGGTATCTGGTCTATGAGCTCTAGCTTCATCCGCTGCAGTTCCTGTAATAAAAGGTCAAAGCCCTTGTTAACTCTTGCGTGCCTGACATTGTTACCCTGTTCACAAAAGACATCCGTAAAACTCTAGTAATACGATGATGAGCATGCCGCAGCGGTGCGCCCAGAATTCTCAGTTTGAATTTCGCGCCCTATGTTCATGGCTCTTGCTCTGCGAGTGCTGTAGGCGGTGTGGAGGACTTCCAGGGAGGTCGTGGTCAGCTGTGGTGCCATCCGTGACTGATTTTTGCAAGCATACTTGCTCTTTCTGAGATGGAGGGTATGGAAAGATGTTCAAGCAGGAGTAGCAGAGGTGCAGGGAAGCTGAGCATGCAGGAAATGTCACATTTGTGCTAATATGCGCCAGTGAGTACACTCAACCGAGGGAGACAAATTTTTTTATGCGTAGAGTGTGACAAGACATTCTGTGTGCACCCATGCTTCAAGAAATACTACACTCTTGCCAACTACTAGTGGCAGCCACTTAAATAAACCACATACTTAAGCACATTTTGTACAGCTGTAAATGTAAAAAGTGTGAGTATAAACTATAGATTTTTATGGTATAGCCCTTCGAACAGCTTAAAAAAGTGCTCCAAGACATTTTAAGTCTGAGGATGGCCTAGGAAGCCGTGCCATTTTTGGTGTGTCATTAATATTTTTGTTCGCCCTTCATAGCATTAAACATTAGGTTCAAAGAATTATGCAGGATGACTACATGGAAAAACATCCACGGTAATTCGTTCACTCGTTTTAACTAGATCCAAGGTGCGATATTCAAGACATTGTTTATATAGTCCTGTGAAACAAGATTAAGGATAAGTAGTGTCAAGTTTTGGACTATTAGTGCTTAAGAGACTGTCTACTGCAAAACTATAGCAAGAAGATATCCGTCAGAAACTTTGATTTTGGTTCTTGGTGCAACAAACTTTCTCAGTGGGTTCATTTATTTCATCATATCGCCACTTGTGCCATTTTGGGACATGTATGTGCAACCTCAGTTAGAAACTATTACGCCTCAGATGGTGACTTTTACCTCCTTTCGTCTCTGTTCTGCCAACTGTGTCTCCTCCCGTCTCCTTGCCTCTTCCTCTTTCCTGTGCATTTCTTCGAGACGTTTCCTCTCCTTCTCCTGATCAGCTCGTAGCGACTCCTCATATGCTTCGTCTTGTTGCTGCCGAAGAGTTTGTGCTAAAGACCTTTCATCCCTACAAAACACGAAATGAGGGATTTAAAGGGACTGCATCACCGCTGCTTGAAGCTGTGATGATGCAGTATAAATGTAATAAAACATGGCTCCTCATCTCCAACAGACCACCACACAATTATTAACCAACACACGCAGTTTTACGACTAATAAAGAAATATAATTATAATAAAAATATCTGCCATGCACAAAATCTTACTTTCAACAACAACAACTACAAAAAAAAAAAAAAAAAGAATGCCCTGGTACTGAAAGTTTTCAGCTGAAGTGCAGATAGTATCATGTGTCTAGACTGCTCAGTAAACATAGGAAAAAGGAACCAGTACTACCAAATCTCCAAAGCGTTAGAGGTAACTAGTGCTCCTGTCAAGCAAGATCCACAATACAACTGTGCAGAGCATTCACTACATGAATGAAACACCAAAAATATGTCTCCTCACCTCCCACAAAATTTGCTATTTTTAAACTGAAAAACTACTTTTATTGCGCTTTAAACAACCTATGTATGTGTATTGGGACAGGATTGACATACGAATTTCCGCATGTTGCAAAGCATTTTACTAGACAGCAGATTGACTGAGAGAGAATACCTTTCCAAACGTGCGGTGATGATAGCTGCTTCATTATCTGCCATGATCTGCTGCAGCCTGTGCACCACTGTCCC
>JARGYV010076847.1:0-20392 GCA_029532675.1 Ornithodoros moubata | reverse complement strand
CAATATTATGAATATCTGTATATTCATATATTTTACCATGAAGTTGAGCGCTTTATATGTCAGCATGCGTTTCATACAGGAACACTTGTATAAAACTGTACCCCGGGCTTAGACGTATCGGAGACCTGTACGTTTTTATACCAGCATAAAACTGTCATGTGCGTGCTCTGGTACACTGCATTGTTACAATCGGACAAAGCAGATATCCCTAATGACAGTATGTCGCATAGATAACCGTTCCCGAGGAGTAATGAGGCAGCGACGCAACGTATGTTATGAGGGGAGGCGGCCAAGAACTAACAGAAGCAGCCGTGAGGCAGGCAAGCGGAAAAGAGTGTAATCCGAAATCCGAGATACACGATTGCGATATCCAGAGTCCCGAAATCCTCGGTGCAAAATAAATGGATCACGCAAGTCAATGAAAACAACGTGATTGAAAGAAGGTCGGCGATGATGTCTGGGAGGGACACGTTCACGGGAATACGAAACATAGTTCCTCGCAACACATGCAAAACAAATTAAATATTTAAGTCCAAATACGTGTGAGTTGCTCAACACGCACTAAAAGAGAGGAAAGCTTACCTGGAGACTCTACACAGATGTTCAGGCATGCGCAGTGACGCATCGTGCGTATGCGTAAACCAGCGGAGGAAATACTATACGAGCACATATATTGCGCACTCCGTTCCTATCAGTCTGCTTTCAAACGAAGGTGCACGTGTGTGACATATTGAGCAACTTTTAAAAGTTTAGAGTATTACTTTTTGTTTCGTAACAGAACATAAAATTCTATGGATGCTACGTTCGCAATGGTGAACTCCCTCGTTGTAATTATTGCGGGCAAAGCTTTTTCTGAGATTGAGAACGAACATTCACTTGGAAATGCTTGAGCTTGGGCAACGAAAAGCTTAGTAAACGGTAACTGCAAACGCAGAAAAATATATGCAATCAGTAAAAGCAACCACCCGGGGGGAAGTAGTGGAGCAAAGCGGGAATTTCAGAGCTGCCGGGAATACTACAGAACCGGGTTAACTTCTCTTTAGAAGATGTCTCAAGGACGTATGGATTAACACCGACGCTTCGCTAATGCAATAATCAGCAGATTGAATGGGGACGGCTTCTCTAAGTACCGTATACAAGAAAGCGGTTACTTCAAGAAGCACCAAGAAGCAATCCATCCGTCCTTGAGACCTCTTTTACACTGAAGTTGACTCTGTTCATTACTTGTATTCTCGATACTTCTGAAATCGATCCAGCTTTGATCCACAATTTCTCAGCAAGTGGTTGGTTTTACTGACTGTATATTTTTTGCGTGTTTATGACATACGTTTAGCCAGCTTTTCGTTGTCCAAGCTTAAGCTTTTTACGCTATTGATTCCAGTTAGCACACGTGGTGGAAATAGAACTGAGTGGCATGGAATTGCCAGCACATTTCTAGCTCCCCGTCCACATCACTATTATGTTTGTTTCTTACAGTTTACAATATTTTTATCTTCAACCAATTGTGCCAAATTTATTGTCTTTTTCTGTTGAATTCGAGCAATGTGTAATTTTATCTACAAGCTTTTCAAAACATATCAATTGCGCCTACATTTTGGGTTCGTCTGTTTGTGCTCAATTTTCGAGTCATAGCTTGATGTTTCTTACTTTAGTTGCTGAAAGCTCCTCGCCTTTTTCCATTTCCATGCAGCTGGAATGATCCGCATTTCGCGATTTCTTAATGTTGGGAAACACAAATTACGAAGAACTCAGAAAATATTCAGACAGTCGAGGCACGAGATCCCCTTCATGAATGCCCTCAGAAAGTACAAGAATACCCAAAGTGGAAGAAAACACTTCAGGCCCAGGTGCGGAGACAAAGCAGTGTGCATAATGTAACGAACGGGAGGGCTCCTATCCGTGTCGCTTTGCCAATGGATACATCATGGCTACTTTTTCTGATTACTCCTAACGCTAAATGTACGATATAGATGGTGGAGCACAGCGGAGACTCGACGGAAGAAAGCGAAACTACAATCCGCCTTTCATGAGATATGAATTCCTGCGATAAGAATATGCGGAATAAATGGGCCTTCACGTCAATACTCTCCTCGTGGAAGTGGTCTCTTGTCGCGAGAGAACGATGATGTACTGGTGTATGACGAATGATCACCTCCAGTAATGGACTCTTCTTGTAGCTGCTCAGACGATAAGCGGTACCGCATATTTCCTTCTTACACTGCACAGACCGAGCTTCTTTCGTTTCTTCCTTTCTATTGCTTTTCATGGCTAAGTACGTTTAAATCGCCATTTCTGTGGCAAGGTTTCGAAGTGTGTCTAGCCGCGTGCTCTTCCCGAAAACGCAACGAGGAAAAGGTGACGGGAGAAGAAAGGGCGATGCCGTGCTGCTGGCCTGAAGATGTGGCGTGGAGGTGGGAAAGCTGCCATGTGTAGACCTAGTCTCTAGCTGCGTCATGTTTTGAATGTTTTCAACGTAGGTGAAATCCCGATAGCTTAGCGCTATCGTTATCTGTAGCTGGAATATTATTATTCTGTGTTTTGTTACGGCTATGTGTTTTACCTGTGTATTGTCTATTTTTCAACTTCATGCTTAGTGTGCGAGGAGCATTTAGGATGCTGCGCTCTAATAATACGCACAAGTCTCCGTTGACGGCATGATGTTGGATAGGCTTCAAATCTTGTGAAAAATGATGGTGATAGTTACAGAGTTGGCTAAGATGGCAAGTGGAGATGGCCTTGTCAATTCGATACGATATACGAGTATATAGTAAATTCTTGACATAGTGCACAGGCATTAGCAGATGAAAGTTGCGCACTTTCAAGGTTTCAGTTTTAATAACAAATACACAATGAGTTTTGCTCAAGAACTTTATACATCGGCAACAGATACACAACACGAATGCCTTCAATAAAAAATCGATTAGTTGAAAATTTCTTTAGTGATGCTTATAAATTCAGCAACCTTAATTGTCAATCATTCCGCTATCTGATATTTTTTCTTGGCCTGGCCAGCCTGAATTATTGGACATTGTCTTTCAAGTCCACCATAACATGGTCGTATATTTTTTCAGTTGATTCGTGTTATGATGGTCGACAAAAAAATCAGAGCACACATTCGAAAGGTGTACCAAGTGACAGATTGACGGGGTACAACCCTGATAACCCCATTTAGTTAGATACGCTTAAGGCTTCCTCTCCATGGTTTCAGGGAACTAAGTCATGCTGTGGCGAAAAGGGTCGTCGAGGGACAACCCATTCTAATTACGCCGTCTAAACAACGCTGAACGACCGGCTATGGGTAAGATTACTCACAAGGGAGACGTTGAAAGAATAGACGTCATTCTCTTTCCTTTGTCTTCAAGTGCTCAAACTCTCCAGTGGATTTCTGAGGTAAGGAACAGCATAGGACGTAGTATATAACGCGCTTGTGAGCAGCTGAATGACTTTGAGATTCTTTTTGCCTTCCTTGTGTTCCTCTTTTTTTTTCTGTATTCAGGCACAATTACAAGCATAAATACGAAAAATGCGATCGTACGCTTGAGGTTTCCATCGTCTCTCCATCCACAACGTATGTGTTTGCATCTTAAAACGCAGGACGATAGAAGACTAAATAACATTCATTTCGTGTGGTAACACTATAAAGGCAAGAGTTTCAAAGTATATCACCTGAATAACAATACGTAAAAGCTTCAAGCAATCAACTGGTAAATATAAATTCCTTGACTTACTGGAAAGTGTAATCGAAATACGAGTAGTACTCATTGCCAAACGTACATAATACTGGGTAATTACGTTAATTATGTTACGCTTGTTTTCCTTCTTTATTTTCTTTTTTCCCTCATAGTATATAGAGTACTTGTTTACTTCGTTTGCTATTTTCAGGCTGAGGGCACGACCCGAGACCTAGTTCTGACCTGAACACATTTCCATTCTAACGGAAAGCCTCCCAAAAGGATGTCCAATTTACTTCTTCTTCCCGCGCCTTCCTATGAGGAAAGCCGTGCAGAAGGCATGGCAAATATTCCCCTGTCAATCAAACAGACAGGACCCAGGGGCGACAAATGCTGCAGGCAATGATAGGGCGCAGCCGAGCTGTCACCCGTCGTGGAAGGCTCGAACTGCATGTGATTGCCTGCCTCGCGATGCATTCCCTGGCTTTCACCTCTTTATTTATTTATTTATTTTTTTTTGCCTTCCGTTTGCGGCTTATCTTTGCAATAAACAGAATGCATGGGTTCGAAACATGACCCTTCAGTTACGAAACCAGTGAGTTATAATACGAGAGAAACAAATTTAAATAGAAGTCTACGATTGCAATGCTAACTAAATGCCACTAAAATTCTGGTAGTAGAAGACTTGACGCGAGTGTTATAACCCACTGATATGCTTTCTATCGTGCATAAGGATCTGGAAGAACGTACCGTACGGTGATGCATTTGTGGTTTTCATGCCTGGAAATTTTACAGCAATCTGGAGGGGCTCCTGTGAGCCTGCCATGCTTCATCTACTGTTCCCATGTTACATGTTAATGAGTTTTTCGAACTGGAACATAGAAACAATCGGTCAAGGCAACAAATGATTGATCGGCAGCAGCAAGGATTAACACTTTACTTGTGCAACGAGGGGGGTTAGAGACATTCGTAAGCTGATAGGAGACGCTTTTACGAACCAGATTAGAATTCTTGCCATGCATGGCATAACAAACGTGAAGTGCCTGGGATGATGATTTCGCATGTAAGTCCTTTTGAGTATTGGACAGTGCGGAGACTTGTTAGAAAGCGATGTTTGCAACGCGAGACAAGGAGATCCTGTATGACGCGGGAGCTAGTGCTTGAATGATAAAGTACTAGGCCAGCACCAACACGGTTGACAATTGCTTCAAAAAGCGAGGAGATCGCGGTGGCCTGTTTTAGCTGTGGACGTCTGGACCACGAACCACATCATCGCAGAGTGGAGAAAACACATATCGTAAAGGGCAAGCCACATAAAATCGCTTGTGTGTGAAAACGAAAAACAAAAATGAAGCTCTTGCCGAATTAACTTCCGTTGTGGTTGTGATCTGGAGAAAGCGTATTTTGTAGTCAGGGATTTATGACCGACTCATCACATTTATTGTTCTCCGTCAAGTGGGTTTGTAGTGGTATCTGCAGAGAGATAGAGCGACAGATGGAGTCTCATGGCATTTGAAGAGCTGGAGTCGATACTTTTTTTTTATTACAGTGAAAGAGAATTTCGCCTTTAAGTACTGTACTTGCCTCTTTGTGAAAAAAAGCCTTCTGTAAGTCGTTTACTCGTGTCGGAAAGAAAAGAAAGAAAAAATGAACTTTCTTGCGACAAGTGCTTGGAAGAAGGAGGTGCTCAGCTGCACGAGGAGCAGTGTCAACTTAGTAATTAGCGCCACTGCTGTTACTACAGCAACATTTATAAAGCGATACAACCCCCAGCGTTTCACATTACAGCACAGTAGTTGTTGACGGATCTGGCGCGGTTGCGGCTGAATTTCACACCACGACTTTTGGTAGATTGTGCTGCTTGATATGATCCCGTGTAGGAGTTTCGCAAGTTAGACGACGAAAACTCTTGACGAAACTTTTCATATCAGGCAAGAAATGGCAAGACGTGTGTTGATCGGGTGACGGCAGTATATATGACGGGTCCGCCTCGTCCATCTATAACCCCAAAGTGAGCGTCCGATGCAAGTCTCTTCTGAAGAAATATGTCAGAAGGTATCAAGATTAGAGGAATAGTTAGACATCTTGGGGTTTGCACGTTCGACCGTGATGCACGAAAAGCTGCACCATGAGAATGTCCTTCTCACAAAGACACAAATGTCCAGTGCCACCATAACTGATGTGGGCTACGAATGGAGGACAGAAATGTTCGGCCGCAAGAGACCTGAATAGACCAAAATGTATCTTACATGACTGTAAGCATAACTCTTCTATCCCCTTTTGGAAACCTCAGGGTAAGAATGTCCCGGCAAGGTCATATGGCGGCGATTTTCTTACTCGAACATGAGCTTGAAGATTAACAATAAATTCCGCAACAACTCGAAGGTCTGCATAGTTGAAGTAGGTTTTGATGATAGAAATGGCGATAGGGTGCGCAATTTGTGAATGAACAACGAGCTGAAAAGACGATGAACCGTTTCAGCTATAGAGTTCTCCATTTGTCAATGTTGGTTTCAATAACCATATCACGCTCCACTCTCACACGGTCCAGACGTAGATCTCTCACGCTGCTTATAATTTGTAAGAGGGAAATGCTTGAGATATTCAGTTCTACGCCAGGATTGCATGCACTATGACTGCAGTCGTCCTTCCGCAAAGAGCACTCAGATAACCAAGAACAAAAAAGAAGAAGAAAAAGAAACTATTCCTCATGTGAACTCACGGCAACACAGAAATGCAAATGACTTGATGCAGATGTTGAAAGCCTTTCATTCAAACCATAACAACGAATGACTCGCAAAACTCACCAAGGAACTTTAAAGTCATTTTTAATTCATGTCTCCAACATGAATGTGCCGTGTGCCTTTTGCATACAGCATCTGAAATGCAGGTCTACGTGTCTCAGGCTTCCTCACGTTTTGTTCCGCATGTACGACACGAGACAGCGCACACTACGCTATGCATCAACTGAGCTGCTTTCGAGGTCCCTGCTTCTGCTTTCAACGAAATTGCAGAGTTTTCAACACTGCCGTGCGGGGGCGCGTTTTATGCATGAAAACTGCATAAAAAATACAAGGCTACGGACTATGCGCGTGGAGGATGAAAATAGCACAGGCACCAAGGCTCCCGCGAGCTCACGTCACGATGTTTTGGCTTCTATGGAGCGGGGGAAAATATGTTCGAAAGAACTGATGCATTCTGTAATTGATTTGTTTTGCTGCGTATCCTCCGCGAGATTTTATCAAAGCACCAAGTAACTATGGCTCTACACTTTGAACATATTGTCAATAACGCAGTAGAAAAAAAAAGAGAAAAAGAAATTTGATGTGTGGAAATGAGACGTAACTTGTGGCCGCATACCATTCTATTTTGTGTCTTTTCATATTTTTTCGGCGAGATTAATTCATCACTTATTGTATGCTGCCTCGAACAGAAGTCTTAAAAGGTGAGTAAAAAACAGCGACAAAAGTCACGTGAAAAGGCTATAGTTGCAGCGCCGTGCTCAGAGATCCCATCATTTCGATCTATGCTTAACGAATGAACGAAAGATAGAAAACTGCATTACTCATCAAAGTGTTCGGCAGTAATTTAGGCAAGGTCTGGCTCTATTCATGCGAGAAATCCCGAACAACCTTCCACCCATACGTTCTGTGTGCTTCCCTGGTTGGCCACTCGCTGCCGAGCAAGCTGGTATATACTTTCACTAGAACCATGCAGTATCGTCAACCACCTCGTTTGGGAAAAAGACACGAGCGGACCGACAGCGTCGTAACATTCCTCAGACGACACCGTAAACCTTCATGCACTTAAACACGCCCTGTTGGCAAACAGGCACATATGACTCCATTTCCGTTTCATTCAATCAGCCGTACGTGAGGGAGCTAGCAGACTATTTTATGTTGGCCTTCTTTTGATGTCAAGCTTTGCAATCACTGATTGCGACAGCGGGGACGCCACGAGTCAAAGATATGCTTGACTCCCTGATATGGTTTACAGGGATGGTGACAAGGATCTGCGCGAGGCACGCACAGGCGCACTGCGAAAAAAAGAGAGAGAGAGAGAAAGGAAAGAAACAATTAAAAGTTAATTGAAGTAATAAGAGGGGAAAAGTACGAACGAAACGCATTGAAGGTTTGAATTCAGAGTGCGAAATACAGTAATAAAAGTGCATTGTACAAGAATGCTTGGAGATACGCAGCTCGCTGGCAACTATGACACCCACGTCCTCTATGTGTTCGGCTACAGCACTTCTACGTCCACTTCACTTTGTTAACAAGAAGCCCTGTCTGAAATCAAGATGTGAGTATGGCGAAGTAAAGGACAGCAAACTACGAGAGGTTCGTTTTGAAACAAAACCTCATCACAGACAAACGGTACGCACGAACAGGTACCACACATTTGCGAAGCACTCGAACTGGCGTTACGATTCTTCGTACCATTTCTCTCGCTGCTACGGGATGCTTTAATGTCGTACTGTGAGATAACTAAATGTGGCTCTCTCTATATTGCAATGATATTCTATTGCGTCGATAAAGTAACGAAGATCAATACGTTGTTCACAAGCAAAACGCATCTTGTGAATTTAAAAAGTATTTTCTTTAGTTACTAGTTTGTATAGAATCGCAATAAAACAATGCAACCACTGAAAACAACTTGAAGCTCTAAAGCAGCATAAAGCTAACTACTAAAACTTGTCAATGAAGACGGACGATAGTGAAATCTCACTGGTTCTGCTATTATGACCAAGCAGCGGCTAGCGCCTTCAACACGTGATATGAAACCTACTTTAAAGATTTATTTACCAGCTTGTGAGGAACCCCATTTACCTTCGAGGGCCCTTTCATTTTGCAGAAATTTCTGTACTGCGGAGCTTTAGACTCTTTCGTCTTCATTTTCTTAGTGTAGCACGTGCTGCGGGTACTCCGCTACTTCGCTTGCTCCGCTGTTCTGTTTAATTTGCCTGCATCTGCTGTAGAGCAATTCAGTGCAAGTGTTATCTATACAGCAAGCGTAAAGCAGACTACACGTCTCTGTTAGAGACATGGAGGACATCATCACACCGGTCTCTTTTGATTGATTATTTGATTGATTGATTGAGGGTTTACTGACGCTAGGACTGACCGCTTTTGAGAAAAGGTAACACTTACGTTCATGAGCCGCTAGCTCCGTGAGTGCAACGATAAAGACGTGCTATGCGGTAGCAGGTTGTATTTTGATAGCTAAGCTGATGGTTGTTTGGATTATATACACGTTACTGACAGATATCGTGTTATGAACACGCGCGTCAAAGTCAATTCTGTCGCCTGTATACTAAATGTAGCGTTACCAAGCTGTCGGGAAATTCCCTGATTTGCATAACTAGACTAGGAAAAACTGAGCGAAAACTGTTGGAAAGAACAAGGCAAATAAGCCACCAACAGCAGACGACACCTCGTTTTCTTCTGCCTCACTGTCGGTTCATACCGTCACAAATCTGTCGTCCTCCTCCTTGGTTTATAGAAGAGACTCGATCGTTACTTGTAATGAGGACAAATTTTGTGGGAATGAAATAATAACCGACTACGGTACATTGCGCGACAGTCAAAATTTCGAAAGTTTTTCGCAAATTAGTAGCTCAAAGAGAATTTGTATTCAAAAAGAAATAATACAAAAAGCAGCTTGTGGCGCAACGTGAACACAATATTTTGCACCCCCTGAAAGGCCATCGATATTCATTTCCCACTTGTGTAATTTACCATTCATCGCATTCTCGTTTCATAACGATAAGCAGACACTGCGTGGCTGGTTTTGACAGCGCTGTAACAAGTGAGTAGTCTCATTCCCATCTCTCTCTGCACTCCTACTTTTCTAACAGAAGCCCTAGCTACATGAGAGGAGAAACGATCAGGCAGAAAACGGGAAGGCTGAAGCTAGAATTATGAGAACGAGTTGCCGATTGATATGCCTCTTGTGCATGTATGTCTACGGTTACTAAGGCCATGCGCATCTTGTTCTTCCTGTTTTTCAGTGAACGGTTCTCCACAATAGGGCTCCGCAATCCCACTTCCTGCTGTTGACCATGGTTGCCCTAGACGTTGCCAAGGCCTCCGACAGCGTCGAACACCATCCTCCTCCATCAGTCACTCGAAGCAAACTCTGTGCTCCCGTACAGTTGCGCACGGATCCGATCCTTCCTTACGGATCGCACGTTCGTCTGCTCTGGAGGCGCAATCTCTATCATCCGCCTTCCCTTTGCACAGAGACGTCCCACAACGATCTGTTCTGTCTCCACTGTTATTTAATATTATCATAATCTCTCTTTCTCTAGTCTAGGCGGTACAGACGTTCACGTATGCGGATGACATTGCATTTCTTGCTGTGGAAGACACTCCCGCAGAGCTTTACCCCTCTCTGCAATGATACCTGGACAAGCTTACCACGTGACTTGGCAATGTTCACCTCAACCTCAATGTAAAAAATGTGCCATTATTGCTTTCCAAATCGAAGACTTCATCTCCATTGATCTCGAGGTAACGTTGGTCTCTGTCCCCAAGTAAGGGCACTGGGCCTTTGTACGATTACCAAATATCGTGGCAACAGCACCTGGGATACACAGTAGCCAAGTCCGATCAAGCGATGTTTTTCGTCCGATGATGTGCCAGACCCAGATGTGGCATGCGGCGCGGATCTCTTATTTATCCATACGTCACCTAAATTCGTCCCACCCTCGAGTTCGGCCGCGTTCTATTCTCTCAGCTGCGAGACTACCGCCTCGCAAAACTTTTCTCTTTCGAACATCGTGTCCTTCGGTTAGGTCTTTACTTGGAAGCAAGAATCGCACTCCTTAAGTAGCAGATGCGATACATCATGGTCTCCGCCTTGTTACGTATCTATAACAGCCCTGTTCAACATCGATTATGTCCCCCTCTCACACAGACGGCAACTGCTTAACAGGTAGACAGCTACTGCTTCTTCGTGTGCAACTAGCTGAATCGGCTCAAGCCGGCAGCCCGTTCGTTTTTCTTATTTGGTGCTTTGTGCCCTATAGCGCGCAACAGACATCCCCCGACTAAGTAATCTGATATGTGAGAATATTCTAAACGCTAAGAGCAAGATTTTGTCTACTCTAGGATCAACTGAGGGTCAAACACTTTCACATTCTTCTCGCAGACAGACGACCCTTGAAGGGATGAGCATAACGCACGCGAACTTCTTATGGGACCAGAAGCCTGTGTGTGGATTTCAGCTGGTCCCAACTTGAGGAGTTTCGCTTCCACTTTATCACACTTTCTTATCGTTCATAGCAGCCTCTAAACGATATAAACGTGATAATCTTTGAGACCGCCTAGTTAAACCCCGCAATATCATCAATGATGTACAGTGTACGCCCTGAAGTCAACATAGCCATGAAATATGCCTTCGGGAAATGAGCGAAATTGCTCTGGGTTGTCACAAGCGAAGGCGCTGTCACTCGAGCTGTCACAAGGACGATATGAGAGCCAGTCTCCTTGAGTTCTGTTCGACTAGTTTGTTTCTTGTGCTGGAGAAGTGATGGTTACTGACAAGACAGCAGAGTTTGGAGCAGCGAGCGGGCAAACCCTGTACCCTCGAAAGTCGATATACGCCAAGTGCAGAGTGCGTGTTTGACGAACAACTCTGCGCGATTCATATCCTGCGAACAGTTGTTATTTAGTCGGACCCCCTATGTCCAGCCTTCGATACAAACACGCGTTAAGTGCATAGAACGTCGCTCACCACAAATTTGAGAGTAGGACAAAACCGATCTTGTATTTCCACCGTTGTCTCCGTGAATCCGTTCGATATGAAATAAACTTTTCTGAAACAAAGAAGAGTACGCTAGTTTTACACTGGATAATGAGTTTCAATCGCGCGTTCACCGGGAGCACTTGATAGGTTGTTGAGCATGCGGTGTACAAATATAGAATTCTGGATTTCAACGCAGTTAAGATCGAATGACATAAATATAGGCGAGGTGGTGGACGATGCGCTTTTTGATCCATCACACAGAACAGCCGCTAGATCACGGTGAAAGTACGTAATCTTCTCACCTGCAAGGTTTATAGTCCGCTAGTGATCAAAATACCAGTGTAAAGGAACGACGCAGGAAAAGATTACACGCGGATTAGGAACAGAGCAGTCAAAGTGAAGCTAGTGAAACAACTGAAGTCAGGGCTACGAATCTTGTACGCCACTACGTGGATTCGAGGGGTCTATACTATGCGTGTTACCGTCAGAGGATGGGTGAAATACGACCACCAATTCCATGCCTCGTGGTTGACAATACATATCTGCCTTCATTGAGTCGCGCAACCTGCGGAACATGTTTTGCTCTGTCGTTACCCGTGAGTGCCTCCCACAGTGAAACCAGCTCTCATAAAATTCCTGGGGTTCGTCAGTTAATCTCACTCCTTTTTATCGCACAAAGGTGTTATCGCACGATAGGCGCGGATTTTAAAAGAAAGAAAGAGAGAAAAGACTGAGCGCGTACGTCAGGAAAAATGTGTGATGGGCAGAAACCCGTCAAACGAATTAATTTCCTGAAAATTGAGTATTTTACACTATGCAACTCAAAATCTCGCTTCTCAAGTCAGATGATGCTTTGGATCCTCGCCATACCGGAACGGGTACAGATACGAGCGTATTTTGAACCCTGCTGTCTAGTGACAGTATTGTACTCATTTGACCAATCTACCGAAAAGAGTCACACATTTGGTAGGGCCATATGCACTTCTATGACGTAGCATACATTTGGCGAGATTAAGCTAACAGCTAAGATTGTAGCTACCATATGACTCAGTTTGATTATTCCATTCAGATATTTGTACAGCACAGAACCTCGGTGCACATTCCTTTATTCGCTACCAATCATTTTCTCGTTAACATCACGTACCAGGGCTGTGCGCAATTTCACCCAGCATGTGCATGCAGCACACTGAAACATCTTGTACACTTCTGAGTTCATGAATATTGTAACTCCAGGTGTTCTTTGCCAACTTGTTTAAAAATAAATAGTTCCCTTTTCACCCAGAGCAAGCAAAAAAAGACGAGCATTGGGCCAAAGATTGCACCGTCTGCTCCGTTCAGTGCCTCGTGCTGACGTCCGAGATAAAACGCGAACCTTCTCTTCGTTCTTTCTCTTTTACAGTCATTCCTTCCACATGGGAGGCTCGCAAGGTGTAACTCCTAATGCTTCCTGACAGCTATCAGCTGAGATCGATTGGTCTGTACCATGTGGGATCCCTGCTACATGCGATTCATTTGTAAGAACGTGAGGCCGAAACGATAACAATGTTGACAGTGAGAGGGGAAAACCTATACCACAGAAATGGCCTATCAGATCATAGTTCATGACGCGGTCCCATACCCAAGCGGCACAGTGCTGAAAGTCGGGTGCAATAGGGGAGGGGTTTTTGTTGCTGTCTTTCTGACGAGCCGCGAGCTTCAAAAGCAACCTTGATCCATCCGTCCACCCCTATTGCACCCGAGTTTCAGTATATTGTGCCGCTTGGGTATGCGATACCGAAGCAAGAATAGAACACGGCCTTGCCTTCCCACAGCATCTACATACCATTGGCATGGGAATTCCGGACAGCAGGGATAAAATTTAAGTAGTGAGTGAAAATACCGTAGTACTGACAGGGAAAGTTCAATTTGTCATAAATAACAGGGGTTATAGTACGAAGGTGAAAAGGTGATCGTATTGCGCTAATAACCTATGATCTTGGTGAGAAGGCATCAAATATGTGGCCACGTGGCAATATGTGGCATTATAGAGCGCACGTGGCAAATGTTTGCCATGTCGTGCCCTATTTGGTTTAATAGGACACAGATATGGCAATGAACCGGGGGGACTAAAATATTCCATCATGCGACTAGTGACGTAAGACTCTAAAAGGCTGAAGGACCATCTTTATCTGCTGTCTGGAAACGGAAGTTAGTGAGTGTTGGCAACCTGACAGATAGACTGTGCAACATTTTAGGCCGTAAAGTACCCTATTGAAAATAAGGTGGAAGGTGGGCGCTATAATGAAACAGTTGCTACACTTATGTAGCCTACAGCGTTAAACTGATGCTTGACAGATTCAGTCAAATATACCCATACGTAGCACACACCAAGGGCGTGCAAAGAATACAGAGGCCCTGCATATTGAAAAGGGGGACTCTGAAGGAACCTGTGCAGCGGCGACTGATAGGCTTGGGTTAGACCCTGGGATATTCCAAGTCCTGGGATTTCTGGTATCTTTGATTTCCTGAAAGCTCGGGGTTTTATTTCGAAAGTTCGAACAAGTCGTATTGGCAGTCGCAAGAACGCTAATGCTATCTGCATCTACTGCAATCTCGAGGAAGATGATTACGCCGGCTGGCACCGCACCTTTCACACCTTTGGAAGAGGCTGCCGGCAGAACACTTGTTGGATATAGTGTTAGCACCGCGACGAAACTGACCATTAATGACGTACAGATGCGAAGGAATAAAATAAAGAATAAGAAAGTCGAGGGAGGAGTCAATCTGAGCAATGCAACCTGAAAGCATTGTGCTTTATACTATATCAGTGATACCAAATACAATGCGTGTCTCTTATTTGTAAAAGAAGGTGTGTCGCACGTATGTCACGTAAATCATGTATACTATAAACACTAAATCATAAATTCCTAAAATTTCTAAAATCAAATGAAAAGAAGCATAAATGTCAGGAACCACACATAATAAATCATTCACTATTAGTAGCACTCGTCATGGAAGTAGTTATGGTCGGCGCAGTTTCCTATAAAAATAAAGGATGAGTCAGGTGCACAAAAGCAATTTTTTTCTTTTTACGAAACTAAACAATTCAAGCACTTCCGTACACAGTACATATATGTATACATAGGGGCCGCAATCAGTAAATTATTTACTGCACTATCAATGCTGTAAATCAATTGTGTTTGGTAGTTGGGTATGATTTTATGACACTGAATCAAGTTTTGGTATGTATTTCGTATGCCCTACATACTCTCTCTGCTGCGTAGCGCACATTATCCATAGAAAGGGAGTACATAGAAATATTTAGTGTCGCCGCTCCCTTTGATCATGAAGCATGTTAGACAACCACCCTCGTTAATTTTCGATCTGGTATATTGATTAGGTGTTTCCCCGCATTGTGGCCCGACCTAAATCTCTCGACCTGTAAATGTGCTCGAACGCACAGTCGCACCTGTTAGTTGGACTCATTTTGGTGTACAAAACTGAACGGCATTGATATTAGAGGTTGAGCGGTCCGTTGGTAGCTGCAACACTGCCAACGCATACCATTGTCAGCAGTTAAAAAGTCGCCGGCGTTGCCCCTTAGTGACATTTTCTAAACTCAATAAATGTTACCATAAGACAAGGAGGGGGATCTCCTTACGTGTTTAAGGGGGGCTCCACGTAAGAAACCCTTCTGGATGATGATCGTCTGCTTCTCGAGCGTTGACCGTCGCTCACTGCACAGCGATTGAAGAAAGACCAGTCGCATTGGCAAAATTACTACATGCTTTTCACCGTATATTGTCGACACTGCGCTGTCATGTAGCCACTTACCGGACTGTTCCTGGAACTGAACATTTAATGATGCCGCACTCTCCCGTGTGTCAGGAACCACATCAGAAGGGTCAGATAGGTGTCTAAGTTCCGCCTTAGAGCTCGACAATGCTTGGCTTTCTGATGGAGATGCTGGCACAGGAGGTCGAATATTGTGGACGTCCTGTTGAAAGCAGTTTCGTGTTCTCTCTTGTAGGTCTTTCTAATGCGGATGCGGAAGCGCAAATCAAGACACACGATACGTACCAAAAGTGGGCCACGGTTTTGTGCCGCACTATCGCGTATTTTTCCCTCACTTATTCCTTCTTTGGTTGCCGCTTTCTGTTTTCCCGGTAAATGAGGATTTGTTTGCATTGTTGTCGGCATTGCTTGATGTTGACTACAGGGAACTGTGAACAGGGTAAAAAATCGAAAGGGTAACTAGAATTTTACGGTCCGTCAGTTGCTTAAGTAACGGAAGGCAGACACATAACATACAACCTGGGAGCTACATCAGTGTATGAGTGAACACCTAAATGTTTGATTAGTAGTCTACATGATGATCGCTGATAAAAGAAATCAGGATAAAGAATGATACACCCGTTTCTTGACACACTCGTGGAATATCATAACAAGGGTAACTTCACCATTTCGAAGGTCACGGGTTGTTGGCTGATATACAGGTCCCGCTTGGCTTAGGATACTCTGCTTCCCGGCATCAAGATCTTTACTACGTGTCATGCAGGAGTTCGACGACGTTTCCTTGACTTCCTTTTTGGAGCGTGGCTGTGGGCATTTAACTTTAGATGCGATTTTCAGAGGTAGGGCACTGGCCGACGGGACAACCTTAAAAAAAAAAAAGAACACCAAGAATGAGATCTGAATGTATGCTGATCCGATGGAAAGTTTTTCTCGAGAAATTGTGACAACCAGTCTCGGCGTCTTCAGATGCTGACAACTGATAGTTGAAGGGCATTAGTCTTGTGCAGACTGGGAAGGAAACCATTGCAGGATATGCAAGGGACGTCTTATAGAAACTTTGGGAAAACCAAATCTAATGGCAGAACTTCACACGGGTATGAGTAGGAAGCAAGCTAGAAGCAGTACCTGAGAGTCCGAAGCTACGCTTTTAACGTGCCTATGCAGCACGCCGCGATGCGGCGCGTCCAGCACAGCCAACCACCAAACTTTATATGTGAGCAGTTCCGTTTTTCTTTCATTGGCGTGTTGCTTGACACTGAACCGATTCCACTCACTGTTAGAGGACCTTTTGTATCAAATGTACCACCACTCGCAAAATTATGAGTATGGTTTCGACTTACCTCTTTTGTTGTAGGTTTTTCACTTATGGGTTCATTATGCCTTTGTTTCAAAGACTCCAGGAATTGTTTCGCCGAGTACGCATGCTGCGCACTGGCTTGGTTAGAACTCGGGCCGCTCAGCAGCAGAGTTCCTTGCACTGCATAAAATACGAGACCATTTGTTAGTTACGTTGAGGAGACGGGTGTTCCGGTGTCGGCCCTCCGATAACCGATAGCAGGAACACCACGACCAAGGCGACAAACATTGCGTAAAAAACGACAGGAAATACTTTTACGCTAATTCTCTAAATGAAGAGCTAAATACGCCATGTCTCATCCATAACACTAGGCCGTGAAAGAAGGTTGCCTGGTGATGATGACACCTAGCCAATTCAAGAAGACACCGCACTTTCTTCGGACATAGCTGCAGATAATTGGTAGGATATCTGTTTATTCGGGCTAGCTAAAAGCGATGAAACCAATCTACAGAAATATTGTAGGAAATCGTTATCCTCATGAATTCAAAAGAATGAAGCTCTTCACGTTACAGCTGCGTAGAATGGAACTAGAATTTAATGGGTCAGCAATTCTGTAACCTTTAGATTACTTGCAGTCTTCCCAGTACAGTTGCATAACCTGCTACTACCCACACGTGGACTGAAGAGGTTGATGTACACTGGTCTGTGAGGATGGTGGCCGATCAGCTTCTGGATATTTCGTGCATCGCTCAGATGCTGGGCCGTGGCTTGATGGTTCGATGGCTTCGATGGTTCCTTCAGGTACCCGAACACTTTCTTTGCATGCGTTCCCCGTCCCGGTACCGGCCTTGCGCTTTTTTGTTCGGGCATTAGGATGTCCCATACCGCTTCCACTGCGTTCTAACGTAAAGGCAAAAACAAAAGAAGAAGAAGAAACAGAAAAACGAAGATAGTTACTTCATCGCAAGTCAACACCGCTTGGGGTGATCAAAGCATCACTAGTCCCCCGCAACCCAAATCACAGAATACCATCGTCGTTATGCACTGACGTCGTGTCTGTTATCTGGTCAAGTGAACGTGTACCAGTGGCCGTGGTACCAATTAGCGGCGACTCACACATGATCTACGTTACTGCTCAGCATATATTACTTATATAAATAAGACAAAAATTGTTTACTTGGTAAATTTTGAAGTGCAGAAGGCCCGTTGTCGATCTTGTCGCTTACCGCATCTTCGTCTGCTTCTGGAAGCGACGGCATTGTAAACACTTCCCGTGCTATACTTCCTGGTGGCTTCAGAACTCGCCTGAAACATTAGCGAACATGACGGTAGAAGACGCATCGTCAGAATCGCGTGCAAGCATACTTCGGAGCAGGATGATCAGAAGAGCAAGTACTGATGTCTTCATTGTCTAGGAGAGCTAGCTTTACGTTCGGATTCAGTATCGCTTCAACCAGTTTGATAGTCCTATTATGATTGGCCACAAGTTCTTTCATGTAGACGGTGCCCTGGTGAAGCCACGTTTTTACCTGTAAACATAAGTGGATGTAATCCTATGCATCGAACAACAGGATGTGCATCTTCTACTGTGAAACTCACCCGTGGTAAGTACAGCGCTGACACCGCCAGCTGACGCTCCTCCTTCTGCATGGCTTTTCTGTTCCTACATTCGGCTTCAGCCAAAGCCCTTGCCATTCGTTTGTTTTCGGCAGCGAACTTGCGTAATCTTTGTTCATAATCGTCTGTAACATCGAGTTGCACGAATCAGACCTGCTCGTTCGGCTACAGCCATGCTAACAACAAACAACCTGTATGAACCATGTATGAACCATGGTGAACCACAACTGCTTCAGTATAGTGACTGCGCTCAGCCTTCACCTTAACAAGAAAAGACTCCACTTGTTGTTTCCTATAGTGTAGCGAACAGGCAGACAGGAACGGTTGTTCCGTGTGCATCCAGCTTAATCATCTCAGCCGACACCCCATTAGTTGTTTACTTGGTATTTAGTGTACTATAGCGTGTGGCAGGCAACCAAGATTGAGTCTTCTGGATGGTATGTCAGTTTCTGATTCTAAAAGTTAAGCGTTGTAGCAAGGACAGGATTTTGTCTATTCTAGGATCATCTGAGTCACTTTCTTCTCGTAGACAAGCTGTCATTGAACGGAAGGAAACTAAGACACGCGATCTTCTTGTCGGACCAGAAGGCTATATGTGCGGACTACCAGCTGATCCCAGCTCACTTGATTATCATGCATAGGACCATCAAAACTAGCGATAATCGTTGCAGTCCTCTAGCTAAACCGCGCAATGTCATCAATTCCGCGCAGCGTACACCTTGAAGTCAACAGTTCGGAAGTGTGCCTTGAGGAAAGAGGGCACAATTGTTCTGAGAAAGCTGTCACCCTAGATGTCACAAGGGCTATATGAGAGCCCGTCTGTTTGAGTGCAGTTTGAGTTCCCTCGCAGTGATTGTTAGGAATCGAGTGAAGGAAACTCTTTACCCTCAATAGCCGATATACGGCAAGTGCAAGACGCGTGTGTAAGGAAAGACTGTGTCAGATTCATATTCTGCGAACAGCTGTTGTGTAACAGGAACTTGTATGCCCGAGCGTTGCATGCAAATAAACAACGTCGCTCACCACAAATTTGAGAGTAGGACAGAAACGAGCTCGTATTTCCACTGTTGTTTCCGTGACCCCATTTGATATGAAATACAGCTTTCTGAAACAAAGAAGAGCACACTATTTTTGCTGTCGATAATCAGCTTCCACCGCACGTTCTTCAGCACTTGCGTGCACTTTCAGCACTTCATCCACTGTTTAGCATGCGCTTTTCAAAAATAGAATTCGGTTTTTCAACGTGGTTAACATGAGACGACAAATACAGGCTACCTGGTGTATGATCCTCACATTGAAAAGCCCTGGTTTGGGAAAATCTTTGGGTGCTAAATGGCAGACCCATTTGGCGTTAGTTAGTTTTCGAGCAAACTCAAGCTTTTTAGTGCTATAAATGCCGATGAAAGTACAACCACTGATATCGGTGATCAGTTCCACGCAGTGCTATAGGGTCATAGCGAACTAGTCAAACACGCTAAAATTATACCTTAGGCAGCGGCGGCATGTCAACATGGGATTCCCAATCCCTTACACAGAACCCGTAGCGAAATCACAGCGAACAGCAGCCGAGACGGACGCCAGCTTCTCGCCTGTAAGGATTATAGTGTTCTTCTGATATCAGGCTTATCAATACAACAGTAGAAAAAAGCACGACCCAAAACCTGACTTTTGCTCAGACGACGCAAAACAAAAGTTTACCTGTGAACGTCTTTTGAGATGGCGTTGAATCAGGAACGGTCAAAGTGGTACTGTACGTGGTGTGGAGCTACAAAGCTCGAGCGTCAGAACGCGGTAGCTAAACCATGTTTGCGTCAATGTATGAAGTATGAGTTACGATTACAAATGCAGTGGCTCGCGACTTAGAACATACTCGGAAGTGGAAATTCAGTCGCGCCAAGTGCGGAGCATGTTTCGCATTCTTTCCGCATGGGCGGGTTTTTCACGAGGAAAGCCACTTAGTGATAAGACACCTGTCGTTCAGCCATTACGTCTGGATCGTTACCCTAGCAGCACAATGCCCTAAAAGTTCTGTGCATTAGAGGTGGTCGTCAGGTGTATTATCTGTCTGTCGCTGCCTTCCTGACGTGCCACGACCTACAACTGTGTCCTTGATCTACCTCTACTTGCATCTACCTCTATTGCACCTGAGTTTAAGTACATTGTGCTGCTTGGGATAATCAGTTGCCCTCAGTGCACCAGCAGCGTGGCCGAGTGGGCTAAGGCGTCATGCCTCACGCAAAGACTGGGAGATGGCGTGGGTTCGAATCCTGTCATCGCCTGTGCCGCT